>JACCPG010004217.1:0-20227 GCA_016069955.1 Drepana arcuata | reverse complement strand
AGGATATATTATTTTATATTATTTATAATTGATTGACGTATAATTAATTAAGGTTAGGTACATAGTCCGAGAAAAAATTAAAGGTGTAACATGGTCGTACCTGAGAAATTATGATAGAATCGCCATCTGTCACGCTGGCTCCAAAATAAATCTACACTTAAATCTATGGGAATAGCTGACTGAGGGTGTAGGCTAACTTCTTACCCAATCGGAGAGCCGCGTGGGAAGGCGCGAACATATAACACAGGCTCCCTAGGGCGAACATTCTAGACTTAAATACCTCTTTCGTTTCGTCCACAATCGTCAGTCTCTTCATACATGCTTGAGTTTCCGATTTGATATAGGTAGTTCGCATCATTTCGTCAATCGTTATTCACTCGTCCTTTCTATATTTATGACTAAACCAACCTCAAAGATGAAGAAAGGCACTTTGGGTTGGTTTAGAAATGTGTTATTTATATATATTCCTATGGGCCTAACAACGCCAGCGATAGGACCCTCGTGGCAACAAGACAATTGAAATCTATTTCTTATTCACTCCTAATCAGTGTGACCCATTTATATGCGTATCATGCTGAGCTATTTCGTGTCGTGTATTGTGATAGCAATTGTGATCATACGAGGAGCGGTCATTTTTGACATATATTTATGTAAAATTTATTAAAATGTTTTCTACCCTATTCACACGCTTCCACGAAAAGTAGGCTGATGAAACCACTGGCGAAATGTGGTTGTCTATGTGATATATGAACGTGACATATAGGTGGTTCTGTTACTGTCACTCAGGCTCAACCTTATATGCGTCCATAAAGTTTTTCTACTCCGAAAAACTTTGCCAAAAGTATAGAAAACATTTTTGGCACACCCACGGGGCTCAGGCCAGCATCAGGCTCTTTTCTCTTAACATTCACTTTCTCTTCTCTTTTGTATTATGCAAATAAGCACAGAACTAAGGTATTTTTTTAGGGTAGAGTGGGGGGGCTAGAGGTATCTTTTAAACTGGCAAGAAGGCCTCAATTACTATATTTATTTCAAACTGGATTTACTGATATACGTTCTTAAATATGTTTTTCTTCTTCTTAGTTCGCGCATGCAGATGCTTGAATGACGCACAACTAAATTTACAGCTGGGTGACAAATGTCAAATCAAACATACTTGTCAAACATGAAGTATCAACCAGGTGATAGGCATGTATTTCATATCAGAATAGCGGAAAAAGGTGTGATGGCAAGCTAATGGAGCTCTAAAGATCGTTATCACAGGAAGTACTTGCCAACAGATGAGGTAAAAGTACTGTCGTGGTCTCAGCCAGAGATCGCGTGTGGGATATCGGAGGTCAAATATGTAGACATGCTGCAGGCAATTAGCATGAATACACTAGTTGTGTAACGCTGTTGTATAATCGCCATAAAGTCATTAAAATTTTAAAATGATATTTTTTTCGAAATACGAATCCATAATACGAGCAGTTCCGATCAACCTGATTTCCGATAACCTATTGTGTACTTTAAATCGAGTTTAAAAAAAAATCAAGTCATTTCCATGACTCACCTTTATTTCCTCAGACAATCATTGTTTAAACTAACTACTTTTATTTGCGTTTGCTAAATCATACAATTCATTTTCGGATTAACGAGCGTTCAACACTTGTCACATATCTTAAAACATTTAATTAGTTTCATTGTTCTTTAACCCAGATTCCTTGCTAGCCGAATGTCTGTTGGCGACGAAATTGCCATTAAAACACGTAATAGGAGCGCGTGTGGTCGAACCGAACTAGTTTGATCTAGTTATATCAACCTACTTTATTATCTTCCTTTTTGCAAATCGCTAGCGATATCAACCTGTCCGTTGTTAAATACAGTTGGACTCTATGTACAATGCAATAAAGCGGCATTTCGATTGGATATCGACTCAAAAGTTGCGATGTTTCTCAAGCGAGCATTGATTCATTCAAATATTATATTTAGTTATAGTGATAAGTAAATGCAGAATGGAGGTCGGTGTTATCTCAAGTGTGCGCCTGTTCATTGTTTTGTATCAATATGATTTGAGTATTACATTAAAATGATGTTAATAGGTACCTACCTACACGCTACTGTATCCCAAGGGGCTCGATCTCCAATTACATTTTCTCTTCTTAATGGGTTGAAGCCGAAATGTTACAAGTTAAATTGTGGTACGTATATCTCGTGCTGTTATAGGGGAGGGTGCGGGTTTTCGTTTTCAATATGTTTTTATCCATATCTCCATCCACACTTAACTATGAAAGAGAAATAGAAAGTCAGTGTCAAACAAATCCACATTCAAATTTAAAATTATATAGCACTATAGGCAAGCAAGATGCGGTAAGCATGGTAAGCGGCTACCCGCACCTATCTTGAAACAATTGGAGTATAACCTCTTTTGATTGATTCTCGGACATCGTGAGGAATATACAGATAGAACAGTCGTTACTCCATGGTGATAAGCACAAAACCTGTTAGTACCGGCATGTCGTAAGCATGTTTGTCTGTGATATTTAATATAAGCTGTTATATATTTACATTATTCGTTAGATACCTACCTCTATATATTATATTGGGCATTAATATAAGCAAGCCATTTGTTTATCAGACTTTTGACCCACATTGTGAACATGATCGTCGATATGTAAGTAATGTTTATAATATAGAAGTAGGAACGAACGGTGTTTGGCTGACAAGGCTAACGTAACTTCGGCATTATAAATATCAATATAGTAAGCCTAGAGAAAACTACCTTAGAATATTAATGAAAGCCTCGCATGACAATGAATCGCTCCTGTCGCACGAAATTATTACGTTGATAAAATCTTTCTTAGTGACTACGTAAATATGTTCTCCTGACAGGTTTATTTCATTTGATATTGTTTGCTTGAATGAGGGCGTGATTGTAAAGGTGGAGAAAGGCATGTCACGTTGGTTTGGACACATAGAAAGGATGAGTGAAGAAAGATTGACGATAGCAATATACAAAGTAAAAGTGTGTGCAAGAAGAGGCAGAGGAAGGCCACGTTCCAACTACCTGGATCAAATAGATCGGACTCTGAAGGACGGGAACGTTAAGAGTACTCGAAACCGACGAGCATGTATGAAGAGACTGATGAATGTGAACGAAGTGAAAGAGGTATGTAAGTCTAGAGAGAACTGGATGGAGCTCTATACTCTCTGCCTACCCCGTTATGGACTCGGCGTGATGATATGTATGATATTGATTTACCGTCTTTGCCTGCTAAGCTCTCATTGGTAGTCCAATATTAAACTAAACATGTAAGCCTACCCTTGAATCTATCCACCGATGTAAACCACATACAAATCCGTCGCGCAGTTCAAAAGACCTAAGAGTATAGACGAAGGGAAACAACTTTGTTTGTTCATTACACATGTTAAGATGGTTCAATAAGCATTCCATGGGCCATTGCGTTGATTTGGAATTTTCATTTTGAATTTGTGACACAGATGTGGAGAGGAAACCTGCATACGTCTGAGAAGCAATTCAAAGCCGTATATATAGTCGTGCTTGTGTAACGGCGATGGACTCGCCATCTGTCACGTTGGCACCTACTTAGACCTCTGGCGGAAAGTGGGTGTGTGGGTACTACCTATACACCTCTGCCGACCCCTCCGGGGACCCTTGTGGGAAGGCGTGAGGATATAAAGATGTGGAACGACGGTATCTGATACTTCCTGCTACGTATTGAAACAAATCTAATACAGTTTGGTAGCCGAATAGTTACCATTGCATAGCAACTACTAGTAAATAGCGCTTGACGTAAGCAACGACACTGTCCGCCGCGGAAATTGAAAATATACGCAAATTCCTTAGTGGCGACCTAAAAACTAAATCGTTGTACGCAAATGCCAAACATAAGGAGAGTATTTTTAAGAGAGCTCCTCTCGCGTCTACATCGGAATTTGCCTCTATTAAACTACTTTTCAACTATCCTCACATAGGGATCATCGATCTGTGTTCTAATTTGTTTTAGTGTGTTGTCACAACTTGTGTGACCAAAAGACCTAATGCGGTGAGAGCAAACATAGCCAATGGCACCCCTGTGGGGTTCGGACTTCGGCTTGGAGCGTTCCTGGTTCGGTCTCAGTATGCAAGGCGCTTGAAAGGAACGGAGACACTTCCTATTACTAAGTATTTATACACTGTGCCAGTGGATTCGACCATTATCGATAACTGTGATCTAGCTGTATCACTTGATCAACAGATGGCGCTAAGCGTCCTTCTTAAACGTCTCTGAGGGGAGGACAAATTTGACACACGAGACTACCGTTGATGATGTACGGCTAATGTGACTGCTGGTAGACACTGGTTCATACGGCACGTGTGGTTTTAACTACGTGATATATCTTCACGCCCTTCCACACGGATCCCAGAACCGGTAGACAGAGGTGCAAGTAATGCCCACACAACCACTATTCGCTTTTGGTGGTAGCGTGACAGATGGCGATTCCATCGCATTTACTCAAACACTCCTATACATACGCCTTTGAATTCCTTTTGAAACTTATGTACAGGTTTCCTCTCGATGTATTCCTTCACCGTAAACCTCGTGGTATGACTAATCAATGTACTTAAGAAAAACTCATTAGTACGGGCGGGATTCGAACTTGCGATCCTTTTGTTGCAAGCGACTACGGAACCGCTTCTATTAAAAATACCTTTAAACTAAACATATCTAAATCAGATTACATGACAAACTTTACAGATTTCAACCACCGTTCCCAAGAACATCAAAGCTACAGCCTCCAAAGTTATGCAACCAGTCACATTCTGTTACATATCTGGTCGTGTCTATTTGCCGAGTGTCGGGGAAGGAATCTCAAAGAGTCGTTTTATCTAGCCGACGTGACTTAGAGCAGATAATGCTGTAGAGGGTATGTGATTCTGGATTTAGGTCCTGTTATCACAGCGCAAGGGTATTGCAGTTTTATACGTGTTTCCTTTTGATCGCGAATTCCCATCGGCAGATATTTGTTAGGATTGCTTACTGTGTCCAGGAGTTGTATGTAAATATCGTATTGATACAAGCCTACTGACCTGGCTTCGCACGGGAAGTAGACCATCGCGTGTTAGCATTATTATTAAGGGGTTTCCTTCCGCGAACGCTCAGGCTGTGGAATGAGCTCCCCGTTGAGGTTTTTAACTGGAGAGTACAGTATGGAGTTCTTCAAGAAGGGTGTGAAAAGATTCCTACAGTGCCGACAACACGCGAGTGAGACCCCTGGTGTTGCAAGCGTCCATAGGCAGCGGTAACCGCTTACCATTAGGCGGACCGCATGCTTGTGGTATAAAAAAACTAAATATTTTTTATAACTTTTAAATATTTTTTCGCTATTGTATAGATGGATGGATTACAAACACCGATGTAACTAGATAATAAATAAATAGACGAAAAAAAATTCTGTGTGTATGTCCTTGTAGAAGCCTGGTCACCACAAAGTCCCATATCTGTGGGCACATAATGTGTTTACCCTGCTTTGTCCACGTCCGCCATTCGAACACAAACTTTCTACGGCACTGTCTCATTTTGTCACTGTTTTGTAATTATTTAAGTTCCAAGTAAATATACTTTTACGTCGCAATTGAAATTTGGTGTTACTCTTAATACAACACAAGCATTCGATCTGTTGAATGATAAGCGATTACCGTAATTTATCCAAGCAATTTATCCTTCGCATAGTGGTGTAGATACTTTATTTACCAATATAACATTCACTAAAACATAGTATGTCCTCTGTATCACTGATAAAGCTCTTTAATCATCAGCTCATATTTCTCTTTGCATGAATCAAAATTAGGTCTCCACAGCTTGACGACGCATATCAAAAAGAACCTTTATTAAACACCGACTAAAAAGTGACGAGTCACACCACGAACTTTACGATGGAGGAAAACATCGAGAGGAACCGCACACGCTTGAGAAGAAATTCAAGGTAGACTTTGGCACCAAACGCGAAAAGTTGTATGGACACTACCTACCAATTGGGGGACTCTTGTGAAGATAAATGTATAAAAAAAGTAAACGTCGACTTAACAATGAAATTACTCAAAATTATGAAATAACAAATTAAGGGCTTACATTAATTTCTAGACCGGTTTCAGGTCTTGAGAAAAGTAAAATTTTTCTCAACTCACTGACATTTTTATCTGTCCTTTATTGGTTTGTCACTGTGTAAGGTCTATATATGGTTGACCTGGATTGTCTAGACTTGTGTACACCTGCTCATTGTTAGGAAGCCATAAGTATACACGCACTATTAAACTTCCTAGTACGAGGCGTGATGCGTTACGAGCCCCATTTGTGATCGTTATCGTGGAGTGAAGTAATTATGCTCACTTGAATTTCTTTATTAATAAGGATCGAACACATGTCAGCGTCTGAGAATAGCCACTACGCTTTGTGCCTGTGGTCAGCGATGCCGCTGCATTCGCTCCGGTGTAAACGGAGCTTTACACCATGTGAACTTTCTATTTAGTCATATTTGCTTTCGTTCTTATCGAAACTAACGGAAATTGCATCAATATCCGCTAAGGGCACAACTTGATTTAAATTTTATTAATACAATAAAATGGTTTCATTGGAAAGTATGCGTTGCAATTACTGGCAAAATGTGCATATACTTGTGTGAATTAGGTAGGTGTGTAGCTTGCTGATAGAGAGTCTTTTTTTTATACCACATGGGTGACACACAAGCATGCAGGCCACCTGGTTAGCGGTTACCGCCGCCTACGGACGCTTGCAACACCAGGGGTATCACTCGCGCGCTGCCGACCCTGCAGGAATCTTTTCACACCCCTCTTGAAGAACTCCATGCTGTGCTCTCCAGGGAAAACCTCAACGGGGAGCTCATTCATATTTTGTATTGAAATGAAAAATTAAAGTCTCTTGAGTGGCGATACAACGACGTCTCTGCACAAAATACTTATGTCACGAATTTGATAATAATTTATTTACTTCACCAATCGGGTTACATATGTATGCTTAAATATCCATCCATCCATCTTATATATAGTGTAATGTAAGGTTTGATTAATTTTGATTGGTTTATTTTGACTTATTATGATTTATGATTTATTTTGATAATTTTAACTTTATCTAAATGTTTATTTGATTTGTAATTTTTGATGTATGGATTTTGGTATCTGAAACAAATGAATTATTATTATTATATTATTTAAATAGTAAACTACATAAATGTCATTGATGCTCTCATTGCTATGCTGCAGGACAGACTGCATGAATGATGAGCAGGCCCATGCCGGCCAATTGCAGGCCAATTTAATATCGGAGTCTGCCAGGTTGGACAGCCGTTTCAAGCATCAGTGTTATAGGATTCGTGTGACTGCTACGTACCTACGCCCGCCATTTTGTATGTGTCCCACTACGTGTTTAAGATATTGTGGTAGTAAGAGACTGGAATCAATTTTCTGAAAATAATGAATATATATTATATATTAGTATGTCGCGGTTTTTTAAATATTTTTTATGCTATAATCGTTTCTGCAAAAATCACATAAAATCATGTTACTAAGTGAGTACTCCCCTTAATAATGTTATCATGTTTTCTTCGTCACGAGGATATATTTACAACACCCTATAACTTTTAGAAGGCAAATCTTCTATTTTCTGAGTCATTCTGTATAACAACTTAATAATACCTCAATTGATAAACATGTGATATAGTTAAGTTTAATATGGGTAAATAAGTAACGCAGTTTTAATCAGTATGTTTATTAGTAAATTCTATTTTGTTAGTCAAAACAAAATGTTAATTTACGCACTGTATAAATACGTATATGGAAAAAACATGTTTACTTCAGTATAACATAGTATGCCCTGCGGTTTCACTTGCGCTAAGCTTAATCACACACGCTAGTAGCATTATGATATTTTTTTCATTTATTTATGATTTAATCAGACATACATAACATACGGCCGTCTGGTTTAGTGGTTAGAGCTCCTGACTGCAAAACCTGAGGTCGCGGATTCTAATCCCGCTGAGGGCAGATATTTGTGTGATGAACACGAGTATTTGTACCTTAGTCTTGGATGTCCTATGTATTTGTGTATACATCTATCTATATAAGTAAATATATCGGTTTCTAGTTACCATAACACAAGCTTTGCTTAATTTGGAACTAGGTCAGTTTGTGTGGAATTGTCCCAGGTATTTATTTATTTATTTTATTTGGTTGGACAAAGCGCTAAAAAACCACAAAGGTTTATACAAACTATGCTATGGAGTCGTCACATTACAATAAAATCTATATTATGGTAAGTGGATTTCTAAGTAATAAGTTTATGTTTAACATTTTGTGGGGTAATGTTATTACAAAAAAGTGAAGGTAGATTATTAATTAATCGAGGAATGAGATACGTATACTTACATACAACAGTCTGCATCAACAGACGGACAACTTCTTGCAGTGTTTTCTTTCAAATCGGACAAGTAGTCCCTAAAGTTAGCGCGTTCAAACTACTCGCAACTAACAAACATACTGTTACATTATAACTTTAGTAATGATTAGACAATGTTGTAGTTAAGTCCCTTTGTTTAGTTACGCAATGTCTGGTGGCAATTGTCTGAGCACGTGGCGTGTTAATTCAATGTATTCTTACCTACTTTGAATAACTAACTTTGAATGTACATCTATATATGTTCTGTTCTATAAACCTACATTATTATTATTATTTTATACCACATGGGTGGCAAACAAGCATGCGGCCCGCCTGATGATAAGCGGTTACCGCCGCCTATGGACGCTTGCAACACCAGGGGTATCACTCGCGCGTTGCCGACCCTGCAGGAATCTTTTCACACCCTTCTTGAAGAACTCCGTGCTGTACTCTCCAGGGAAAACCTCAACCTCAACCCTATTATATTTGTACATATCATCACGCCGAGTCAGGCAGGTAGGCAGAGAGCGCCAGTTCTCTATAGATTTACCTCTTTCGCTTCGTCCACATTAATAAGTCTATTCATACATGCTCGTCGGTTTCGAGTACTCTTGACGTTCTCGTCCTTAAGCGTAAGGCATCTTATCCATATTCCAATCCAATGCAGATTCCATAGCTGGAAGTCCAGCTATGTGTTTGATACCATTGCAACACCATGAACTTTACCCTATTATTGAACAACATGCTGTATTCTCTTGGTACACCGTGAACCAAAGTGTGATGTATGACTAACACAAGCTACGAGCTACCTACTAATTAGACAGTCGAATAGAAATCCAAAATTATTCAATCCAATTGGGGCGAATTCTGTCTCGACGATGAACAACAAATAGTTAACCTTGGGCAAAAAGCGCGGTCGCTCCACACCGCTGCGCAATGGCGCTCGGGCCTCAAACCTGTGACCCTATTGTATGCTAAACGCCACTGAGTCACTGCGGCCTCTGGCGCGCATTCAACCGAACAATAAAAACTTTTTAACACCGCTCACTCTTTGTGAGTTACTCCATTTATTCAACTGCTTATCTACTTCATTTATTATTCCTCCACTAGCGATAGCTCGCGGTTTCACGCGGTTATATTTGATTAATTGCTAGATTTATTATCAGGAATAAAACAAGCTTATGTAATAATCGAGCAATCATGCATTGAGCAGAGATTTGCGACATTGATAAGGTAAGATATGTCGAATGAATAAGAAAATGACAAGAAGCCGCTTACAAAGACAATATTGCAACAATATAATTTGTTGCATACATTATATATAATAAAAAATGTAGAAGACCACATTCTAACTACCTAGATCAAATCGATCGGACACTCAAGGAACGGAACAAGAGTACTTAAAACCGGTGAGCATGTATGAAGGGAGTGGTGAATTTGGACGAACCGAGGTCTGTAAGTCTAGAGTGGCGCTCTACTCTGTCTGCCTACCCATGCCCTCACTCGGCGTGATGAAATCAAATGATGAGCATGAACTACGCACTGGTTTAATATAACTGAAATTGCATGAGATTCTAAACCGATGAGCATGTATGAAGAGACTGATGAATGTGGACGGAGCGAAGAGGTATGTAAGTCTAGGGAGAACTGGCGCTCTATATTCTCTGCCTACCCCGTTAGGGACTCGGCGTGATGATATGTATGTATGGGACTCGCAAGAACATATCTCACCCAACATAACATATTTAGCGTCAATATTTCAGTTGATACCGTACGAGCAAGACACGGAAGTCCCTGCGTATATTAAGAATATCTACTAATAAATCAGTTTGTTTTCCACATCCGCTCGGAGCGTTCACCTCGGGGCACGCTTCCCATTACTCGTCGACATGTTGGCACGTATCCTAGCTATGTCTAAAGTTCACAATATTACAGCAGATACAAGCTGAAACAACAAGATCTCTCTTGTGACACTGCGTGCGTCAATGCCGGACTTCAGTCACCAGTACAACTCTAGTGATAGTATTTTTGCAAAGTTGAAAAACAAATAAAAATATAACCCATCCATAGTACGCTAGTCGTTGCCAACGTTGTCTTAAATATAATGTAATGATCCTTATTATGCTAACGTAACGCTTTATCGTGGAACATTCTAGAAAATTCGAAGAATAAGCACCCACAGTTAAAGAGAAAAACTGCCCGACTAGGCAGCTTCAAGTCACATTCTGCCCAATTCTCAGAAAAGGACAGTTTTCGAGTACCTGTGTTATACAATATTTAAGGTTGGAGCTATTAGCGCTCTTAGACCTGATCCTCAATACTTAACGTGATTGTGTAATTATTGGAAATAATGTAGCAGGTAAAAAAGCCGTGCTGGCCGACTGGTTCGAGTTGCCTGCGACACAAAGATCGCAGGTTCAAATCCCGACTGTACCTATGAGTTTTTCTGAACTTAAGTACGGTGATTAGTCACACCACGAGCTTTACGGTGAATGAAAACATCGAGAGGGAACCTGCATACGTCTGAGAAGTAATTCAATGGCGTATGTATAGACGTGTTTGAGTAACGGCGATGGACTCGCCATCTGTCACGTTGGCACCTAAAGTATATCTCTGGCGGAAAGTGGGTGTGTGGGTACTTCCTATACACCTCTGCGTACCCCTTCAGGGACCCTTGTGGGAAGGCGTGAGGATATATTATATTATTATGTAGCAGGTAGTGTAGCCTTCCATGGATAAGGTCTCCATAGCTTCACTCTTTATTATTCTTTATTACTTCTTCTTCTCTCTCTCCTTCTCTCTCCTTTATTACTTCAATCTTTATTACTGTGCTACCCAATCATATTTTCACTCGGCAACGCTACGATGCTGGTAGCGTCCTTGGGTGGGCGCTTTAAGCACGTAGTATAAATCTCTTTTCAGCTTCCTAATTCCTTATTTTCCCCCTACTTATTTATCAAACCAGTTTTCAACGAACATAATCGAAACTGGCTATCTTTCAATGTCTGTTTTGAATATTTCGATTAGGTGGAAAAATACAGCAATACTGAAATTCTCACCGATACTTTTCTCCGCGTAGACCTTGATATTATACTCTCGTTATACGTTGAAAAACAAACTCTATTTATATCAGCGTAAGTGTTATTGTGAGCCTAAGCACGTGTGTGTCGAATAAATGCAATGTTAAAAACATGTTTACGATTATTGTGTTACGTAACCGTGTTTTTTCATTCATCCTTGAGATAACTTATCAGACGCTGTGTGCATGGCAATGGTGTCTATATATAAGTATACATATGTGTGAGAGCTCGGCATCTACAAGCCGACTAAGACAGACCCTCTGGTCGAGGATCATAAGGATTGGCGAAGAACCCATGCTCACCAGCATCCTCCGCACCTCACCCATCCACGGGGAATTCATCCCCATGCATTATAGATAGAGCCATCCACGATGAATCGCGCGACCATTTTCTAGTCGAGGGGGTCGCGGGATGAGGGGAATATGACTGTGTACCAACAATACTCACACATTAGCTCCCCGTTGCTCCCCTTCGTGAAGAACTCCATGTTGTCAAGTACTACAGCATGGGGTTTTTCAAGAAGGGTGTGAAAAGATTCCATAGGCGGTGGTAACCGCTTACCATCAGGTAAATAAAATAAATATTGCAGGTAACCAGCTTTGTTGTTTACACGAGGAGAATCGAGCTCTAGTTCTCCCTAGCCATAGTCATAAGTTCCTCCGCTTCATAATGATTGCGAGAATAGTATTTATCTACGTTTGTATTTACGTTTAAGTATATAAGAATGTTTGCTTTGATAGCACAGGGCATATCCAAAGTATTAAAACGAGTTCTAGCACCCACGAGTTTTGGGACGTTATATAAGGCTATTTGGCAAACATATATTAATAATGCTTTAAGGTTAGATCCGACGACTATTAAGTTCTCCATTTAGAATAATGGTGACATGATCACGTCCCAAGATGTAAGTAAAGCTTTAAAATCACAGTAAGACATCATTTTCTGATAATGTTACGGTCGATCGTTGCCGAAATAGCAATATGTATAATTGTATATAAATTTTCACTTCCCTGTGTATGTTATAATATAATATAATATATAATTGTAAAACCTGTTTAGAACATATAGTTTGCATGATCACAAACACACACAAATCTAAGAATTGGTGTAGTGACCAATTAAATTAAATAATATACAGCTGAAAAGTGTCGTCATATGCAAGCATATGCATAGAGCAAATCTTGCAATGAGCGGGTGAAGCAATTATATATAAAAAACTACGTATATATGTTATATTTTATATTATATATTTTATATTATATGTTAATTTGTAATGCTATGTAATAATTTGGAAATTTTCTACGATCGGAAATATTTAACAGATTGATATTAAATATTTATTGCTAAGAATAACCTTGTATTTAAATAAATGAAGTGCCGTGGTGGCCGACTATAGGGTAGTCGCCTGCAACACAAACATTGCAAGAATCCCGACTTGACAAAACAGTTTTACTGAACTTTAGTACATTTAGAAATCGACATACGTTTGAGAAGAAATTCAAGGACGTGTGTATAGTCGTGTCTGAGAAACAGCGATTGACTCGTCATCTGTCACGTTGGCACCTGAAATATATCTCCCGGGAAAAGTGGATACTTACGTGGATCCTTGTAGCATGACAGTATTATTGTAAAATGAAGCCAATGCTATGCTACTAACATTAAACCCAAATAAGGTAATGTAGACGTAAATAAGGTTGTTTTGTAGGAAGTGACCTTCGACACCGATAACTGAATAATTTATAACTCAACCAATTTAAATAGATAACACCTCCGCTGCTCACTTATCAGCCGCGTGCGGTGACACAAGCGTTGCGGGTTTATTTCCCTAATTTTACAACTGCCGATGGAAATGGTAACTTTAATAGTTTTAAGCATTTTTAGAGTAGGTGTAATATTACTATTATAAATTTATAAATGTAGCCCTTGAATTATGAGGACGACAAAGATGACAAGATGTCAACTCTAAATTAACACTTCTTCACTAGCATGATCGCCTGGTGATGTTATTTTGTAAAAGACAAAGGTACAAGATGGTAAACGGTTACTGTGTTTTAAAGACCATAGCTATATGAGGTACATACGTACTTACCGTGCCCCGCAACTTCACCCTCGTCAAATTTGTTAATGTTACACGCCAACTATCATGCATTCCTATCAGCATAATTTAATTTATTTATAATATTCATATGAATATTACAAATAAAAAAAATTACCAAAATGTACATAGAGTACCATATTATCATCACGCCGAGTCCCTCCCGGTGTAGAAAGAGAGAGCAGAGTGCCAGTTCTCTCTAGATCTACACAACTTTATTCACCCTCCTGTAAGACTCCTAAAGACCTCCATATTCTTGAGGCACGTGGTCATACTGACCATCTGCCACTTTGATACACAACATCACGTCAGTTATCACTGCCTGTTTCACCGACACAGGAGGTTATCACTACGGCTATAGCTACATTATTTGATGATACATCAATGCATATCATCACGCTGTTCCTAACGGGGTAGGCAGAGAGATCAGGACGCCAATTCTCTTGAGACTGACCCTTTATCCACATTCTTCATTTGTCCCAGTATTTTTAATTCGAAGCTGGACGAATGTTTAATATCTGGTATTTCATGTAACCAGTAGAATTTATATCGGACGGATTAAGTCCCATGCTGAATCTCAGAAAGACAAATCTCAATGTGAACTTAGAAATGCCTAGTGATCAAGTGGTTCGAGTAAATGCAATTTAAACATTGCACGTTTGGACTCCGACCATGCCAATTGTTAGTAGTACGCCAAGTAGTTTCGACTTATTAAACGAAGGTTTCATAATTAATCACTGGAGCTAGAGACGTTGAATCGGCTTAGCAGCTTTGTATGGATTATAGATTGAAGATACTACTATAATAAAATATCTTTCTTGTATGTTGTTAGTCATGGAACTCCTCCTAAGCTGACCGACTTTCTTTTTTTTTTGTGGGTGTTCAAGTGGATTCGAACATGGTTTAGATTCACGGTTGGACCCGTTAGGTGGCGCTACGGTCGTGTTTCAGGAAATTTATGTTTTTCACCCATGCGAAGCTGGGCGGGGCAGCTAAATTTAACACACTACTTTGTATGTAAATAAAATTTTGTAAAATAGAAGACCCATTCGGTTTTCGCATGACAAATGGTCCAGGGAGAACTGGTGCGCTATTCTATCTCTGCCTACCTCGTAAGGAACTCATCATGGCGATCTGTTTATGATAACTTGGTTCTGATCTAGATCATAGCACTTCCACCTAAGAACCTCACAGGAATGTTTGCTGTGGGCAAGCATCAAACCCGGTAATATTAACGCCTGTAGCAGAGCTACTGCCAACGTGAATGGCGTCTAGATGTCTGGAAAAATATTTTGATGTCATCACATACGTAGTTATCGAATGCAATTAGAATCTATTAGTGTTAATCAAACTCTTGTAAGCCTTGAGACTGAAAAATATTAATTATTTCCGATACAAAGTTAAATTTATTTTGTGTGGGTTCTTTTTGAGAAAGTCATTTTTAATAAGTCTACAAGTTGATATGTATAGTGCAGGTTTATTTCAATACAATATTGTTCAAAGTCGAATCGGACTGTAGCGCGTTGTACACAGATTTAAATCCAAGGCTACTTCACCAAAAATCACCATTCGAAATAGGTCATCATTGACTTGACACCCCAATGTGCCCGAGAGTAGGGATCTCTGCATTATGTCAAAGAGATTTACATAATCAACACATGTGCATATGTGCGTGTGTGTGCGTACGCCACTAAATCACATCGCACGCTATTGGTGTCAAGGTCTTGAGTGAATGAACCTTGTCGAGTGTGTGCGTGAGCGCGCGCGTGTGTGTAAGTACACTCCCTTGCATAACTGTTTGAATTTAGTTTTCTCTGCAAATATAACTCATTCCGGTATTGCATCATTTGCTAACCTTTTTTTCTTTATGTCATGAGTAGAATATTGCCGAACGTATTCGCTGTCTAATTGTTAGGAAATATTCATTTATGTCAATAAGTAATGGAAATCGTTCCCTTCCTTCTGCCATGAAGCAACATTATTTATAAAACTAATAATTTTGTAAAGCTAGTCAATACATCATACTGGAAAGGATAGCGCAAAACAAGTGAAAGAGAAAATAGGCGTTGGAGTGACCGAGGAGCTTCGTTTGTTTCACCGACAAGTCACTCTTCAATTTAAAAAGATGTCATGATATGACAGAAGATATAATATGGATGTGAGCCAATACACAGACCACGCGCGTCACCAATAAAATTATCTACTTAGTTATGTCACAAGTTTATCCACATTAGATGGTCGTATTGAACGAGCTCTGCATTTTGTATGCATCTGTACGAATGTAATTAAAAAAGTTAGAAGTTGGTTATCATGTTAGGTATTTAGTATTTTTAACCTTACTTCTAAAGCTGGCTCTCGGAGCTCGATTCTAAACAATCTTACTGTGAACAATGACTCTCAAACAACCTCTTGGCTTGACGAAAATATTTTATTCAAAGCATTTATAATTGCTTTGGTTTTAGAAAAGAGAATGCGTGGAGCAATAGAATAGAGGCAGAGGAAGACCACGGCCCAATTACCTAGATCAAATCGTACAAGAGTACCTACTCGAAACCGTCGAGCATGTATGAAGAAATTTTTGAATGTGGATGAGAGATATGTAAGACTAGAGAACTGTCGCTCTAATCACACTGTCTACACCGTGAGGGACTCGGCGTGATATGCATGTGTGTATTTATAATACGGATAGTCTGTGATGTTTTAATGATACCTACCTACTCGACTTAATTGTGTGAACTGTGAACTTATAACTGAACAGTACGAAAGAGACAGATGTATATGGCATCTATGCAGTTGTCTCCTTCTAACTCTCTCTCTCTCTCTAGCTCTCTCACTTTCATTTTCTACATTTTGTCGTTTTTGACGAAGCGTTAGCTAGGCCTCCCCATCTCATGATATTTTTAGAGTAACGGAGTTATAACAAAGATATTAAATGTTACAAGGTTGCCGGGCGCATTCGCTCCACACTTACAAATAAATGGGCTCTCATTTGCATGATAAAGTATGTAAAATGTACGCGTCCTGCTTTCCTTACCTCCTTCGCTCACCAGAAATACCATTATGTGAGATAAGTGGCGGCGGGGCAGTGTGTGTGCGCGTGTGCGTGTGTGCGCTATGCACCCCTGCCAAGTGCTATTTGCGCGCGCCCATCAAGCACATCCATCAAATCGTCGTGATTTCTGATCATATTCAATCCGTACTCGTGAATACTATGCCACATCCATTGCATCATACAACTATCAATCATATTGTATAATTACCTACAGTATAAAGCCCAATCGACTGGCCGACTTCTATCGCAGTTTATAATATCTGTCACCAACCACTGTTCTTGTTCCAAACGCTTTAGAGTGTCTTCCTTTCTGTATTTATGGATTTTAGTTTCATCATATTACGATTTTTCTTTACACTTGTACCCTTATAATGCAAGTGCCTTAAGGCAATGGCAACCGCTTAACATCAGGTGGGTCGCGTTTTTGTAGCGCAAATACAAACACTATGAAGCAAAAGGAATCGAAGATTACAGCCATTGGTATCACTCGGGCGTTGCTGATATTGCTAAATCTCTTCACAGCCAATAATCAAGCTACCCATGTTAGTATTCTCTAGGGAAAACCTCAGCGGGTTTTAACCTTATTCCAAAACTTATCGTCCGCAGCCAAAGGCTGCTCCGAAACCTCTTAATTTGAGACCTGTTCCAATATTTGAGGATGAATTCCCCGCTGTAGTCGAGAGGTGGGACGATAGAAAAATTAAAAAACAGTAGATGAGTTCACACAGCTGTAGTCATCTCAGGGCCGAGCTATGCCAACGCGGGGCCCGTAGAAAATTCAATCGGGCTGCCTATGGATTGCTTTGAGTGATCAAGTTTATGGATTTAAATAAAACAAAACAGCAAATATAAACTTTTACGGTCAGAGAGGTTTAGCGCGGGCCCCTAAATGCACTGGCTATTCTGCGACTGAGCCAGGTTGTGCGTGTGCTGGATCGCCATAAAAGTGTGATGTCACACGTCCAAAGCATGTAGACGCTGCGAGCACTTATTAGTGGCCCAGTATATTAGTTAAATTGCCACAATTGGCCCCCAGAGTGCAGCGGAGATTATTTTCGTACCCGGAACATTTATTAGCTACATGCGCTACCAATTACACGACGCCCCACTTTGTGTAGCACGTGGCATAATACACAATTATTGTAACACGTTGTTACGTCATTAGAGGTGGCATTAGTGTCTTGATACACTATGGTATGTCTTACATCCGTGACCAGACCGCGATCAGAAGACTCCTACCTACACCAAATTGCCCGACACCTATCTGGTTATATTTCGGTATTGGAATGAATCGATTGGATTTCTCGTTTCTATGGCCCTTTTGATACATACGTATAGTTAAGCCGAGTCCCTAACGGGGTTGGCAGAGAGTATAGAGCGCCTGTTAACTCTAGACCTACATACCTCTTTCGCTTCGATTTTGATGAATGTAGCATCTCTCTCTTCATACATGCTCGTCGGTCTCGAGTACTCCTGACATGTACCCTTTTGATACCTTAATTTTGAATAATCCACGCCTATCCAAAATGTCACTAAATAGTCATAACTTATCTTCAGGGCTTCCCATTTCCAAAAGTATTAGCAGACAGGTAATAATACTGACTTTTCGTCGGAAATACACGAGAGGGATGAATGTGGAGGACCAAAGAGGACTGTAAGTCTAGAGAGAACTGGCCCCATACCCTCTCCGCCTGCCTCGTAAGGGACTACGTGAACATGTCCTCATATATGTACATCTTTACGATGGTTTTTTTGTCTGTAAACCTTGCGGTCACATAATTTTACCTGAAATCTTAGCAAACTACATTAAGTACCCGACTGCCGAGGGTAATTACGAGAAGCCTACCTTTCAAATATGATCTAGCGCACAGATTGAAAATTCATAGTTAATCTTCAGAAACTCCAATTTTAAATTGGAATATACTTCATCTAACACTCGTAGTCTAGTAGCTGAGCCAGTACATAGAAGCTCATCTTTATTAACTGCTAACTCACAACTGTTTGCTAATTCAATTTGCCGGTCATACAACCACACACAAGGATATATACCATTCTATAAATAGGCACAACCAAGGGCCACTTAAGGACCTTACAAACGTTCGTTGCGGTCCCCACACAGTACTGTACACTGTATTTGTAAGGCAGTAAGAGTGTTTATGTATTTACCGGATGGCATTCGAATTGGTACGTATGCATTTTATTAAACTGGCTTAATACATTTGTTTGTGTGCCTGGCCCGCTGTCATTACACTGTCCCTGCAGAAGTGGACGTGTGAGTCGACTGGCCTAACACAGGGCTTCCACTAATAGGCGTTATATCTCCACGCCATCCCACAAGCGTCTCCGAAGAACTAGGCAGATGTGGAAAACACGGTCTTTTCGCCGAAGATATATTTAGATGTTAACGTGACAGATGGCGAGTCCGTCACCGTTTTTCTAAAGCAAGACAATACAAACTTACCTAAATTGAATGTCTTCTCACAGGTTTACAGGTTTCCTTGCGGTAACATCGCTTCACCGTAAAGACAAACCGCTCTTGGTATGTCTAATCAAAAGATTATGTCTAGTCAATGCACTTAAGTTCAGAAAAACTCATTGGTGCAGGCGGGATTAGAACTAGCAAAATGCGACTTCTCAAACCACTCGGCCACCACAAATTGAATATTATATGTATATCCTCACGCCTCCCCACAAGGGTACGCGAAGGGGTAGGCAGAGGTGTATAGGTAATACCCACACACCCTCTTTCCGCCAGAGATAGATTTTAGGTGCCAACGTGACAGATGGCGAGTCCGTCGCCGTTACTCAAGCACGACTATAGTTTGAATTTCTTCTCAAACGCATGCAGGTTTCCTCTCGATGTTTTCCTTCACCGTAAAGCTCGTGGTGTGACTAATCACTGTACTTAAGTTCAGAAATGCTCATTGGTACAGTCGGGATTCGAACTTGCGATCTTTGTGTCGCAGGCAACTGCTTAAACAACTCGGCCACCACGGCTTATATTATATTAATAGCAATATATTTAAATAAATCTCGTTAACGTCATAACAGAAAGTATAATAATGTATTGTGTCAATGGTGCTCCTTTGGTTGGACAATTGAGGCTAATTACACGCCATGGCAAGAGGTCCCGATAACGAACTGTGTGCACACAGCATCGTACGATCGTGTTGACACCAAGTATGTACAGTCTTAAGGCTGATAATTACCACCGGATTAGTCTGCCTACCACCGGATTAGTTGGTTATCTAGGGTAGACAGCTGCTTGCATGCCCCGTGCCATACTTATTCTATTGTTGATAAAAAAGTTCATGATAATATGCTAATCTAAAGAATTAATTAATTTATTTAATCTAAGAGCCGTGGTGGCCGAGTGGATCGAGCAGTTGCCTGCGACACAAAGATCGCAAGTTCGAACCCCGACTGTACCAATGAGTTTTTCTGAACTTAAGTACAGTGATTAATCACACCACGAGCTTTACGGTGAAGGAAAACATCGTGAGGAAACCTGCATACGTCTGAGAAGAAATTTAAAGGCGTATGTATGGACGTGCTTGAGTAACGGCGA
>JACCPG010004215.1:0-10811 GCA_016069955.1 Drepana arcuata | reverse complement strand
GAAAGAAACGTACGAAAACCAAAAATGCTGGGCGAATGCATGCTATTATTTTGTTATACAATACTTAAAGTAACCCCTGGTTTGATCGGCGTATTAATTAAATTTTATTCATTAGATGACTTTTTTCATGCAGCTAATAGTCAATCTCTATGCCAAACTTCACCCATTTCCGTTCAACTTTTCTGGCAACAAACTTTTGCATTTATAATATTAGTACGTTTATTAAACTCGCGGTCACCTTGGCTGATATAAAATTCCATTGGGACAGGACCACCGTTGTACGTGGCTTTCCTCTCTGCAGCTATGGAATTGTGGTTCTCATACATCGTCAGCATGTTATCTATGACATCGTCTAGGGTAATCAACAGGACCTGGCAATAGTAGAACTATTATTTACTCGACACGTCCATAACACTCGACAGCCGTCTGGTCTAGCGGTCAGAGCTCCTCACTGCAAAGGTGGATGCGAAGCGAAGGCTTCGATGTCCTTTGTAGTTATGTATATATAAATATATATCTATCTAGGTATATAAGTATGTATAAACTTGTCTAGTTAGTACAATCTTTGCTAAGTTAAGCTTAGTTTATCTATTTCAAAATTTCATTAGCTATATATATGAAATAGACCGAGGTAGAATAATCCTAGGAACTAGTGGGTGCAAATATCAGCCTGTACTTAAGTACCTATTTTTGTGCTTGTGTCACTCTGTGGTACAGTACGAAGAACATTGTAAGGAGATCTGTAAAAATCTAACGATAACTTCAAAGACGTATGTCAATTTGTAATGGCGACAGACTAACTGGTGACATATGTCACAATTTACAGCATCAAAAATACTTTCCGGTACCTATAGATAGTGCCATCCACGAAGACGCGGCCCACCAATTCCTAGTCGACGGGGTTGCGGGATGCGGGGAGTATGATCCGACTACTAAATGTAGTGTGCGTGTCCACTCATACGTAATCAGTGTGTACCGATAATACTCAAACATTAGAGGAAGTTTGCACACTAACACGATGAAGAATAGTGGGGCGCGTCTTCATTGATGGCGCTATCTACACCTACGTATAAAGAATAGATGAATTTTCATTTCTTTGATTTAGTGCTGTCATTATGACATCTGTCAACATGACAAAGCCAACTATAATGAGATGTCAGATGAATCACGTGATCTGTAGTAGCTACTAACCTTTAGCTCTTCAATATGCAATTTGACGAACCGGCCCAAATGATCTGTGGCGATGTGAACTCGCTCGTTGATCAAGTACTAAAGCGAAGATATATATTAGTGACTGCTCGTCTGGAACCATATCATTAACTAGCAGTCCGTCCCGGCCTCGCACGGGCATAAGCTTTTTTATAAAAGCATAAGATTATTTTATAAAAGAAAATATAGCCTATGTCACTCACGGTGAATGTAGCTTTCCAATCGTGAAAGAATTTTTCAAATCGGTCCAGTAGTTTTGGAGCCTATTCAATACAAACATACTTACATACAAATCTTTCCTCTTTATAATATTACTATCTGTCCCGCCCAGCTTCGCTCGGGTGAAAAAGTTAAATTGCCCGTAACACGATCGCAGCGCCATCTATCGGGTCCAATTGTAAATCTAAACCATTCTCGAATCCACCTTAAGACACACAGAAAGGGATAGCATCGCCCGGGTGAAAAAGTTATATTCCTGAAACTCGATCGCAACGCCACCTATCGGGTTCAATTTAATATAGCCTATGTTCACCGGAGATAGTGTAGCTTCCCAACAGTGAAAGAATTTTTCAAATCGGTCCAGTAGTTTTTGAGCCTATTCATTACAACCAAACAAACAAACAAAGTTTTCCTCTTTATAATATTAGTAAGTATATATTATTACGCATCACCTGATCCTCCGCTGTTTTGATGCGCATCATTTCGTTCTGGTATAGCCAGAGGTTGTCTAGCTTGTCTGTAGGGTCGTGTCCGTAGATCTCGAAGGCGTCGATTATCATCGCCAGGGTCAGGTTTTCGTTGGGTTCCAGGCAACATGGGTGGTTACGGATGACGTATGGGTCCTGCGTTTTAAGAATATATTCCAATGACAGAACGTGTCCCGGCGAAATAGCTGGCCACAAAAATATTTGTTATTGCCAAAAAGAAACAGTTCTAATTATGAGACCACAGATAACATATGGTATTGTAGGTTTTCTTTGTTTTCGGCCAGATTTTTACTTGCTCATTTAAAAAATACTCTCTATCACAAGATACTGGGAACTCTTGATCGCAACACCTTTTAACATCAATTAAACATTGATATTAACATCAATCTGTTAATTAATTTTTAAGTATATTCTGATATATAAATATACTAGTTTATGCCCGCGGCTTCGCCCGCGTGGAGTTCGAAAAAGTTGCTTATGTATTTTCCTACTAGAATCGGTTCAGCCGCTAATGCCGTGAAAGGGCATCATACTTTATAATATTAGAACTTTGCCTATGTCCTATTCCTAGGTATAAGCTATAACGATATCAACTTTCAGCCAAATCGGTTCAGCCTTTTTGCCGTGAAAGAACCGCAAACATCCAAACTTACAAACTTTCACATTTATAATATTAGTAAGATCATCGGTGAACTACGGGCGCTACACTCTCGGATACCTATAAATATACCTAAATATACTGGACCGCAAAGAAAAAGGGTCGGTTTGAAAATCTTCAATATCTTCAAAAGTACGTGACCTAACTGCATGAAATAAATACTAAATTAAAGAATATTTAAACTCTTATTCTTATTATTGATAAAAAACTGTAAATGTATAATAATGGTAGTTTTTAATTTAGTACAAAAAAAGTTTTACTACAAAACTTACTTTTGCAATAAATAAAGATATAAATGAGCCGTCACTGCCTTATCAATTATATTATTCTGAATTCGTCATCGCGTTCACCCCTGAAGCATGTAGGTACCTGACAATGCTAGAAGATGGGCACAGACAGCGAAATACAGCCAGAACTATGCCATATATACACTATACCGTACTCGTACCTTAATTAAATTCACTCTTCAAGAAGTGTGTGAAAAGATTCCTGCATATCTACTGTTGCAATTGTCTATAGGCGGCGGTAAACGCTTACCATTAGGCGGACTGTATACTTGTTTGCCAACCTTGTGGTATAAAATAATAATAATAAATACCTGAGACAATTCCACACAAATTGACCTAGTCCCAAATTAAGCAAAGCTTGTGTTATGGCAACTAGACAACGATATATTTACTTACATAGATAAAGATATACGTAAATACTTAGGACATCCAAGAAAGGTACAAATACTCGTGTTCATCGCACAAATATCTGCCCTCAGCGGGATTCGAACCCGCGACCTCAAGTTTCGCTGTCAGGAGCTCTAACCACTAGACCAGACGGTCGTCATGTCGTCAAAATATACACATATATATTTACCGTTATCTGCAGAAAAGCAAACCACAAGGTGAGTAGTACGCATACGCGAATGCGGGCGACCATTTTGCAAGCATGGTAGCTGGGAAAAGCGCGCGACGCAACCAATTACACTAATTGCCAATTTGAACATGATTGAAGTACCTGGCTTTATCTTAACAGTTTTTTATAGTCATACATAGTTGAATAACTAACAATACACGGACGACCTTAAAAGGGTTGCTGGCGGCGGATGTATGCGAAGGGCCGAAGACAGTGTGGTTCGATTCCCGTTGAGGGCAGATATTTGTGTGATGAACACGAGTATTTGTACCTTAGTCTTGGATGTCCTATGTCCTTCTCACAAGGGAACTCATTGGTACAGTCGAGCAATAAAACAATGATATCGAATAACATTTTATATTATTTAAAATACACACCTAGAATTCATTTCATCACAATACATTTATATTCATACAACATTATTGCACTTGTAAACACTATCGTAGTGTTTATTTCTTTGTTGGATTTAAGCATAAACCGACTAAACTAAACAGGCGTTTAACATTAAACGTTCCGTTATACGCTATGGAAGCCCATTTAAATAGATATAGTTATAATATTATAATTAAATATACACATGATTTTTATACATATAATATAAAAAAATATAAACATTATTATAAAATATTCTGATATACATACAAACGTAAATACCTAAAACAATATTATTCTATTGTCACTGAATATTTCCTCGAATAGCGAGTAACTGAAGTCATAGACAAAATATTTATATACTAAAAAATACCTATTAACTTAAAAATCAAGGTCCTTATGATGACATTGCAGTTGTAATAATATATATATCTTCACACCTTCGCACAAGGGTAGGCAGAGGTGTGCAGGTAGTACGCGTAGTCTTATAATTTCTTCTCAAACGTATGCAGGTTTCCTTCACCGTGAAGCTCGTGGTGTGAGTAATGATTTAAGAACCTTTATGGTGTATATTATTATCAATCATAATTTATATCACGTCATGATTCTGCCCCAGAGACGGGTTTTTTATCACGGAAAGTCCCAAAATAATGTTATACTATGAGATCCCGAATAGATAATATTCGAATTGTACTTGTTTATTGTCCAGATAATGTACATCTATATACACGTAACCTTAGATCAATTACAACACAGCACGATTATGCAAAAATAGGCGGGAAATTGTTATTGAAACGTCATTCCGATACAGACAGGTTGATATCTATGAAAATGTCATTCACTCTGACATATTTTCCATCTTCCACTTATTTAAGTTTGCCTCGTGTTTTTGATATTAAATCTATGGTTTACGCATATACAAATATAGACATATATATATCTCATATATCTGTAATTATTTTTTTATTCGATTCGACAAACAATTTCACAAACAAAACTGAGGCATACACAAAACAAATATAGACCAACAATGCCCACAGATAGCATTATATCTACGGAGAATTCTTTCGAAAGAGCATATAAATGGAAAGGAACATCCGTTACTGTTATTTTTTAAATCGTAATATCTATAATGCAATGATATAAAACTTAGGTTTGCTTAACATTTGTATCATGTAAATATTGTAAATTATTATTCTCTATTGTGGATAAATATGATTAAATATATAAAAATCATCTGTATAAATAATTATTTATTAAAAAAAAAACAAGAGAATTCATACACACTGCCAAACTTTTATATAACATAGCTATTCTAATAACACGCGAGTTTATTTATATTCATACAGTTATCTATGTTTAAGTAGGTATATAATCAACAACAACGTATCTATTACAATGGAAGACTATTCTGGCTATTTCTTATTACTAATCAACTAAATAATATATAATAATATAATATATAATTATAAATAATATATCCTCACGCCTTCCCACAAGGGTCCCCGAAGGGGAAAGCAGAGGTGTATAGGTAATACCCATACACCCACTTTCCGCCGGAGGTATATTAGGTGCTAACGTGACAGATGGCGAGTCCATCGCCGTTGTTCCAGCACGACTATACATACGCCTTTGAATTTCCTCTCAGACGTATGCAGGTTTCCACTCGATGTTTTCCTTCACCGTAAAGCTCGTGGTGTGACTAATCACTGTACTTAAGTTCAGAAAAACTCATTGGTACAGTCGGGATTAGAACTTGCGACCTTTGCGTCGCAGGCAACTGCTCGATCCACTCGACCACCACGGCTTTTTTTTTATTTTATATTAATTAAATACTTATCTATATAAATATTTATAATTAAATAAAGTATAATTTAAACAATATAACACTCAAATATATTGCAATTTAGGGGTATCCAGCTTCATATGCCAAATAACAATGATGAGGTCGAAATATAAATAAGAAATTATTTTTTCGTATTATTTTCTAAAAAACGTTATATGATAAAAATCAAGAAATAAAATAATAATAAGTTATTGATCATACTAAAATATAAACAATCCGTTATGGATTAAGAATGCTTCAATTATAAATTAAGCGTTAAGGTTATTTCTTAATAGCGGTGTCAGTTTTGTTCTATATACTGTATTGTAGTAATAACAAATTGATATCCGAGGATTTCATTCAGATATGATATTTTTTTTAGTCACAGGTAGAATTATATTACTGATGGTATATATTTGCTATAACAATATATCATTTTAATAATTTGATATAAATAAATTAAATTGCCTAAAAGTAGTAACTACGGATACATACAATAACAATAGTATATTTAATGGAAGACTTCGTTGTAAATAACACTGTTACAAACATCGTGTTACTTGGAAGACATTGGATAATTTATATTACACTAAATTTGTATAATTTTAACAAATATAAGTCTATGAAACTAACTTCAATTCAATATATATATTTATATATACATAATCATTTGAAGAAAATGGAAGACATCTGTTGCCTAGTTACATAACAGATTAAATACTTAATATATTACTAGCGATGTAACATTTGCACAGATAAATAATAATTTACAGGCATTTGACTGGCGATAAGAGTTTTGAATTTAGAACATTTTCAACAATTGTTTGCAAACATTCTAAAAAGGCAAACCTATTTTGAATGCCCTAATGAGAGCAGATCCCGAATCGTACATACCAATGACACCGAACAAAACGCCCAGACCAATAATGAAATAGTCATACGCAATCGTAGTGCTCTCCAACTGATTGCCCTTCAACTTGAGATGGAAATACGCTGGCCAGATGAAGCTCAACATAGTACCAGTGAAGCTACCGATAAAGCCCATCAGGATGGCGAAATGTGGGATAAATATTGCCATCATCACAGTGAATACTATCACGCCCAAACGCCAGGCGAGACCCCACACTTTTAACTCCCCATCCAAGGTATAAATTACTGGGAATAGTGTTCTTGGCTTGCCCCTAAACAGGGCACGTTCCAACAGATCACATGCCGCGTAGTACGGCAATGGGTAGCTAAGAACAGCTTTGATGACGAGAAAGAAGTTCACGAGTCCTTTAAAGCCAGCAGACGGGAGGTTGTTTGTGATCACTTGCTGGGTATCGTTTTGAAATGTCAAGAAGCAAACGTAGCCGAAGATGGACTTGAAAGCTGCAGCAGCAATATGAGACCAGTTAAGCATCCATTCGAACCTGGAACGGTCCTCCATATTGCCTTCAAGCGTCGGCAGAAAGATCTGCGAGGTGTAGGAGAACACGATCACCCCCAAGCTTATAGGAAAGTTCTCAAAATCTAAGCTCCACTTGACTTTCGACCAGCCCCACTCGCCGATGTATAGAATACAATAGCCAAGAACAATAGCATTGATTATAAGATGGCTCATGGTGCACCAGAAGGATAACATGCTGACGCTCTTGAGAGATTTTAGAAAAGCGAGAGGCAGGAGGAAGATACCAGTGAACATCATCCAAGATCTTGCGTCGATGGAGCCGTCAGGAAAGGTCCCAATCATGAGATCACCACAGACAACGACGTAGAGGATACAAGTCATGAGTAGCTCTATAATTTGTGCCAGGTTGACAATTCTAGCGCCGTACTTTCTTCCGAAACATTCTTTGGCGATACTGACGTAGGAGTCGCGCACTCTCACTCGCTGTCCAGAGACAGGGTCGTCCTCGTAAAGGCATTCTACTAAGATCTTACCAGTGTAGCAGCAAATGTGGGCGATGCCGATCATCGCAAAGATGGCCCAGTAACCTCCTTGGAGGACGGCGAAGGGCAGCGATACTACGAACATTCCCTGTGGGTCAAAACATATATATTTCGAGTCGGTTAGGCTGGACGCTCGTTACACTAATGAATAATAACAGAGAAGAACACAATCCCATAGTCTTCTCACAGACCTCAAAGTATCCGGACAAGACATCTAACTATACATCCACCGTCTGTACGAGTTGGTATCAATATAATTCTGTATTTAAATATGATGTCCTAAATCTTTCAAAAGCTGTCTCACTAAAAAGGCTAATTCTAAAATGATACCTGAATAGCGTTGGTGACGTTCCAAGCTGCTTGGAACTCATCGATCTTGATGCCTGGTTTTCCACCGCCTTCTTCAAAGCCACCTTCTTCAGAAGAAGCATAAAAGTCAACGCTTTGCATGCTTTGAGTACTGTAAAGAAATTAATTACGATAAAAATGGGATTCCAAAAATTTATAGAAGGAAATAAATTATTTTTTCTGTGAGCTGGATATTATGTAAGATTGAAAATGTTGCCCACCGAACATTTATATGGAAGAGACAAACTTATATGGATGAAGCTAAAGAGGTGGTTAAGTATAATGATCAAATATATAGGTATCTCCGGTGAAAAGATGGTGTTGACACATCCCTTCGAGGACTCTTGTGGGAAGGAATGGGGAGAGATTATGCATTATGTGTATACTCTCGCTCGCTTTTTAGACTTACCGCAGAGCGCCATCTTGTTGGGGATACGTATTCTGATAACTGGTGAAGGTGTCTTCAGCTTGCAGCTCGCCGCTAAGGAATGGGTTGGTGGGGTTCGTCGACTGATAGGTCGGCGAGGTGGTTTCATTCATAGTTGAAAGTTCGCAGCTTTCACCCAGGTCTTGAAAAAAAGAGGCGGTTTCTTTTAGCATGGCCCACTACAATATCCATGTATGTAATATGCACCATGCATATGATTTAGACATGCATATGTGGCTAAGAAACTCGTCGTGTCATCTGTATTTTCATATTTTCATCATCTATAAATCTGTATTTCTGAATGAAGATAGCAATAAGGCATTCCATGATTCTCTATAATTTATAATGTAAAAAATTCAAAAGTTAATGTTTAAAAAACTGCTTTATATTTCAGGTATGATAAAGTATGCTTCAAAGTAAAAAATACCGTTCTATCTTGAACAGGCAGAGCTGAGCTTACATCATTTAATGGTATTTTATTCAATAACATCATGAGATTTTGCCTCTTTTTCCACTTACTTAAGCATTGTATATCTGTTTCGACATTCTATATGTCCAAACCAACGTAACATGCATTTCTTCACCTTTACAATCACACCCTCGTTCACGCCACTAATCCTTCTTTCTTTTTCATACTATTCATCTCGCGTGAACAATTTCAAGATATGCAAATTCATTCATTTGCTCCCCATTCTATCTAGGATTTCCCCATTTACCGATATAACACACTCAGTGACTTGTTCATCTCTTTCGAATACCAGAACCTTAGCTTGCGTTTAGGCGTAGTCCCTTCTTTACCATCGATTCTTTTTCAATAAACGTATTTTTTCGTATACAATCCTAGTAATATTATAATATACTAGCTAATGCCCGCGGCTTCGCCAGCGTGGAGTTTGAAAAAGTAGCTTTGGAAATTTTCCTCCTAGAATCGGTTCAGCCGCTATGCCGTGAAAGAGCATCATACATTATAATACATATAAGAACTTTGATTTTTTCAGGATTAAAAAAAAAAAAGTAGCATATGTCCTATTCCTAGGTATAAGCTATCACGATTTCAACTTTCAGCCAAATCGGTTCAGCCGTTTTGCCGTGAAAGAACCGCAAACATCCAAACTTATAAACTTTCACATTTATAATATTAGTAAGAAGTAAGATGTACAAGTTCGTGAGATTCAACATCCCTCCTTTATGTAATAACTACAGAACGGAATTAGATGAAATTTTACACAGATATATAAATATAGCTGGATTAACACAGATTTTTTTATTCCTGAAACAAACTAGTAAAGAAATAAATTTATACCCGGATGAATATCGCGAGCAATTGCTGGAAGTGGTATAGATAATATGGCATCAACTTACCCGTATTGGCAAACCTGACGTTCTGCGGCGGTCGAGGCGAAGGCCCGGGCTTGTCGGGCATCTGCTGCCTGACAGTTTGCATCGCCACATCCAGGGCATTCTTGAGGGGTGGAAATTTACTCGTCAGCCGTCCTAAATTCATCTTTCCTTTCCCTTTTACCCTTTTCTCGCCCAAAAAGACAGAGCAGTTTTCTTTAAGTTATTGTCGAAGTAGATTTTCTCATAAATGTGTGTAACAAAATACCTAAAACCTATCCTTATAAAATTGACGTACGATTATCGATTTTGATACTTGAACAACGAATGCTTAGATCAAACTCGCCATTTATACATTATTAACAACACCTTAATTACTGGAAGACTTCTTTTCTTTACACTAATCTATGTTTTATAGTAGCATTACATTATTGTAACATATTCCTTGGCTTGCGAGCCATTTTAGTTTTTAGACTGTCTACTTTGCGCCACAAATATGTTACGAACTAAAAGATTTTTTGTCACTTGTTTTAGTTCACTGTACTATTTTGAAGAATTACTATGGTTTATATGTGATTTTTATCATTTTTATTGTGGTTCCGTAGTGTGGGGTGGGCAGTTCGCGATTGTGCTCTGCGCGAAGGGGTGAGGCTGAAGAGATGCGCGGTGTGACGATCGATACTGTACCGCCTGTAACCGAACATTCCACAGCGGCACCTGTGCCAAATAATATTAGACTTTATTTTGTGTACCGTAGGTAGGGATTTGTCGTGAATTGTTTTTAGGGCATGATTTTGGATGTTGGTAAATGCTTGTGTAATTTTAATAAAGTACGTTTTTTCGTACGTATATGTAGCTTTTTTTATTTGATGTATGCTGATGGGGAATGTATGAAAAGTGTGATGAATATGGATGAGATGAATGAGTCTGTCATAATATACCTAAACCTAAATATCATTGCGCCGAGACTCACGAGGTAGGTGCATCGAGAAGAGCCCCAGATTTTCTAGACATCTTATGCCATCCACGTTAATAAGAAAAACAAAATTTCTCATTTTACATGAGGCTTGTCTATTGATCTAGTTTTGTGGT
>JACCPG010004214.1:0-26771 GCA_016069955.1 Drepana arcuata | reverse complement strand
CATGAGACTTTAAAAACGGCAACTTAGTTTTAATTTGTTCATTAAAATAAGTTAGAATTGTATTTGGTTTTAATTTTATTATGAAGTCGACTGTATTACGACGTACCTAGTGTAAGACGAATCTGGAGTACGTCGAATTCGGAAAACGACGAATACGGAACAAACGATTTTAAATAGATTAATTTGGGTCCTAGTTTATTTTTTGCACCAGGGCCTTTGGTTACCAAGCTACGCCACGCGCTTAACGATGAAGGAAAACATCGACAGGAAACCTGCATACATTTAAGAAGATAATCAGTCATATAGATAGTCTGGCTTGAGATACAGCGTCGGACTTGTTATGTCTCTCATTGGGATGTAAATATATCTCCGGTGGAAAGTGGATGATCTTACACCGCCTAAAGGACTAAAGTGGCGGGCTACAGCTAGTCCTTGTTATAAAAGAGAAAAACAAATACAAGTAATGTATGTTGACGTAATGCCAACAGTCAACATTTACTCAGTTCAAGTATTTAACGTCAGATGAGGCAACCGACTGCTTGTTAACAAACCTGCAGATTACTGTTTTGGTCGTTCATTAATTTAATTAAAACGTGTATCTGTTTAGTTGGGAATTGGCTAATGGTTTTAGCTATTGACTTGAGATCTGTCCCCAGATAGTGAGTGAGCTATGTTATGTTGCTATTGTGAATGTTTCGTAAATAATAAGCTTCACTTTCACTTCACTTTAGTCACTTACCTTCCCAGAATCGTAAGATTGGAATGAATTATCAAATAAACATAACTGCAATAAAGATATTTGAATTTGAATAACTGAAATAGATTTTATAGCTACTCTTAACGACGACCGTCTGGTCTAGTGGTTAGAACTCCTGAATGCGAAACTTGAGGTCGCGGGCTCGAATGAGGGCAGATATTTGTGTGATGAACACGAGTATTTGTACCTTAGTCTTGGATGGCCTATGTATTAATATAACTGGGTGCGTAATATATGAAAAAAATAGATGACAAAGGATTTTAAAATATTGGCACTCATCTACCATTTTGTAAACATTAAAGTTAATAATCTGAATGTGTCACACTTTAACGCTGCCTGGAGTAAGTTCAATTAATCAAAATTGTCTCCCAACAACAAAAGGCATAATATCAAGCCACAAAGCTCAAGCATTCTATATGGAAACCCTTATTAATAAATAATCAGACATTATCTTCGAATTGTCTCTCGCCATAGTCACCGCACGCACCGCATTATTGGCGTGGCCGGAATGTACCACCACTGACAGAATACTGATCGTTGGAATCCATTATGTATCTTTATATTGACTTAATTATAGGTATATATATCCTCACGCGTTCCCACAAGGGTCCCCGAAGGGGTTGATAGAGGTGTATAGGTTGAACCCACCCACCCACTTTCCGCCACAGATATACTTGAGGTGCTAACGTGACAGATGCGCGAGTCCATCGCCGTTACTCAAGCACCACTAGACATACGCCTTTGAATTGTATCCTAGACGTATGCAGGTTTCATCTGGATGTTTTCTTTCACCGTAAAGTTCGTGAAAAACCTGCATACGTTTGGGAAGAAATTCAATGATGTATGTATAGTCATGCTTGAGTTAAGGCGATGGACTCGCCATCTGTCACGTTGGCACCTAAAAATATGTCTCTGGCGGAAAGTGGGTATTACCTATAGGTACTCCTCTGCCTATCCCTTCGGGAACCCTCGTGGGAAGGCGTGAGAATACTACTTAACATCAGTCCGACCACGTGGTTGCTGGCCACCTTGATAGCTAATATAAATAAAGAAAACTGACGTTTGAGAAGACATTCGAATACGCATGTATCGTCGTGCTTGAGTAACGGCGATGGACTCGCCGTTTGTCACCTAAAATATATTTCCGGCGAAAAGTGGGTGTGTGGATACCATACACCTTTGCTTTCCACTTGACTTGACTTGACCTTTGTGGAAAGGCGTGAAGATATAATAATAATAAATAAAACCATACACACTACAACATCATTAGTAATGGGCTGTGAACAGCAAATAGCAACCCACGTGCGCGCAGGTTTCCAATCTGAGCATAGAAGTTACCTTGCCCAATAGGCGTTGGCAGTAGCGCATTGCTACGACTAAATCTTGGGTGTCGTTGCTTTGTTAGCAGTATAATGGACGGTCACACTTCTGCCAGCACTGTCATTCCATGTAGGGTTTTTACTTGAAGGAACAAAGCTATATATATCTTCTGCAAGGCGGCGGTACTGCAGGGATTTTTTTTAATATGCAGGTTTCTAGACGATGTTTTCCGTCACCGTAAAGATCGCGGTGAGATCATTAACTAAATATATTAAGCAACAGTTGAACTGGCAGCATAACACAATTGGAATAAAAAAAAATATAGGTAAACCTTTTTAGTTAGAAAAGAGTTTGAGGCCTGCGAAATTGTAAGCAGAATGCAAATGAACGTCAAACTTGAGCCTGACCAATTATAGGTAGAACTAGCTCCCCGATACTTCGTCCGCGTGGAATGAAACAAAAAACGTTACTAAAAAAAAAAAAAGTTTCTAAAATAAAAGCCTTAGTTAATTCTTCTTGCGTCAAAATCTGTCTACCCGTTTCTGAGATTAGCCGGAACTATTTTGGTATATGTACCGTGTATACATTCATATGCAAAAGCGGTCATTTTAATATTACAAACAGACACTCCAATTTTATTTATTTGTATAGATGAGACGCGGCCTTAGTTAGTCCTCCCTTATTCCTACTTAAACGTGCCGCCGCATGGCTAAGTAACTTTAAATATTGCCATGCTGTATTTAGTATTCGGGATAAATGTGTTCTACATACATCCACGTGTAATGCGGGCACACGTAACGACGCGACCCTTTTTATTGCCAATCCATTTGTAATTTTATCGTAAAATCAGCAAAAACTTTTTCACTAATAACTTATCATTAATCGAATTTAAGAGTTTTTTTTAGTACCAAAGTATCACTTGCGCGTTGCCACTCTATTTTCGGAGAGTTATACTGTATTGGCAGTAAATTTGGGACTAATCCCTCTGCTGCCACCACAATATAACAATCCTCCCCCCTCTCCAAGGAGCTCATTACTGGAAACCTTATTCACTGCGTAGGAACACAACACAATAAATTGTGTTATTTGGCTACGGACTTCTATAAGGAGGAGGTCCTGCCCTAGTCGGGCAGCTCAGCAGCTCAGCTGCTGCGCAGCAGCAGTATGGTGGCAGATAGTGCCATTCAGGAAGACGTGCCCCACCTTTTTCTTGTCGAGGAGGTCGCGGACTCCCTCTCTTTATACTATGTCGCGGATGCGGGAAGTATGACCTGAGTCTATTAATTGTAGTGTGCGTGTGCACACATAGGTAGTCAGTGTCTACTGATAATACTCAAACATTAGGGGAAAGTTGCACACATACAATACAAACTATGATGAAGAGTACTGGGGCGCGTCTTCGTGGATGGTATTATCTATACACAGGACGTATTCGATCGTATTTGTGGTGTGGTAAATTTGGTTTGTATTATCGTTACAAACCAAATTTACAACTTTGGGTTAAGGAGCCTCCTATATGAAATATAACTCATATACATAACTATTCAAAAGTTAGTGAAGTGCGTACCTATGTCATATCCCGTCTCGGAGACAGTTACGCCAACATGTCACGTTGACACCTATGTATGTCACCAGTAAAATATGGGTGTCATAACATTATTACCTGCTTGCATCTAACACTTGCGATAAAAATAATTCTTAGCATTATTCCTAATTTCCTGTAATTGTTAAAGAAGATATAAAATTTATAAATTATTTTTAAAATAAATTTTATATAATTAAATACATATAAATGAAGAATATAACACCTTACTGGTAATTAAATTGGTAGGTAGTAAATACATACGTAAATCTTACTATTGGTCATTCCTTCACGTGAACCTTTCAAACAGGTAATCAGTATGTGACTGATGAACGCATAGTAATTTTATCATAAGTCGTCATTCGTAGGTAGATAGCGGAAAATCTTGCAGAATTAATCTAAATGCACAATTTCAATTAGAGTTTGATACTTGAAATATGGTACTTACCGTTATTTTAGCTATTTTACAATATTTGAATTTAGAATGAGCTGTAATTTAAAATTTGTTCATATTCGACTATCATGCTTACGAATTTCAGAGTTCCTCATGGCAATGGCATGGCAATAGTCCGGCAGTCCTCTCTAGAGTCACAAAGTTGTCACGTTGGTTTATACATACATACATACATATCATCACGCCAAGTCCCTAACGGGGTAGGCAGAGAGTATAGAGCGCCAGTTCTCTCTAGACTTACATACCTCTTTCGCTTCGTCCACATTCATCAGTCTCTTCATACATACTCGTCGGTTTCGAGTACTCTTAACGTTCCCGTCCTTCAGAGTCCGATCTATTTGATCCAGGTAGTTGGAACGTGGCCTGGTTTATATATATGGTTTAATATTGTATCTCTTTGTCTATACGCTTTGGTGGCAAACAAGCTTGCGGTCCGCCTGATGTTAAGAGGGTACTACCGCCTATGGTCGCTTGCAACACCAGGGGTATCGCTCACGTGCTGCCGACCCCGCAGTATCTGCTACTCAAGGAAGCACATAATCTTGTAGATATAGGTGACGCGGTTGGGAGCCGCGAATACAATTAGCTAAAAAAAACTGAATTATAATTCTATCGACACTTTCATCAACTTATATGTCCAACCCTGGTGTTAATAAACGAGCGCGGCGCGGGAGACGTGCCAAATTAATTGGAGGCTGGCCACACCGATCCAATTGAACCCCAATAATTGCGTTAACCCACTTACCTATAGAGTAATTGACTCGTGGGTGTGGTGTTTTAAATCATTGCGTCAGGCGATTAAAGGAATTGCTTACTTTGGATTTCTATTGTTACTAGCTTTGCCCCGAGGTTGCACCTACAATCATATATAAAATATGTATCATCACGCCTTCCCACAAGCGTCCCCGAAGGGGTAGGCAGAGGTGTATAGGTAATACCCACACACCCCCTTTCCCCAGAGGTATATTTGGTGCCAACGTGACAGACGGCCAGTCCATCGCCGTTACTCAAGCACGACTATACATACGCCTTTGAATTTCTTCTCAGACGTATGCAGGATTTCTCTCGATGTTTTCCTTCACCGTAAAGCTCGTGGTGTGACTAATCACTGTACTTAATTTCAGAAAAAATAATTGGTACATTCGGGATTCGAACTTGCGACTTTTGTGTCGCAGGCAACTGCTCGGCCACCACGGCTTTTGTGCTCACTATAGACGTATAATAAATATTTACATCGTGTACTTGACATTTGATCTAGATGTTATCAAATCATGTGACTGTTATCAGCTAATTATGACAGGGGAAGGGGTTTCACCGAACACACACGTTGATACAACTTAAGTATCCTTTTGCTTATCGTTCTTTTATACATACATACAAAACATACATATCATACACGCCGAGTCCCTAAAGAGGTAAGCAGAGAGAGTAGACCGACAATTCTCTCTAGATTTACATACATCTTTCGCTGCGTTTATATTAATCAGCCTCTTCATACATGTTCGCCGGTTACGAGTAATTATGACGTTACCTCCTTGAGTACATTGCGTTCCTTCCGTTCTTTAATAATAATATATCTTCACACTTGCCCACAAGGAGGGGACCCTTAAGGGAAGGTATATTTATGGTGCCAAGGTGATAAATGGAGAGACCATCGCCGTTTCTCAAGCTTGACTTACATACGGCGATGGCGAGAGGAGTCAGGATCAAAGTATCAAAAACGCTTAATAAATAAACTCCCTTTTTAACATAGTGTATTTACTGGTGGTGTATAGGGTTGATCAGAGTTCCAGATTGCGATACTTCAGCGTTTGATTCCTGCTGAGGGCAGATATTTTTGTGATGAAGATGAGTATTTTATTCCCTGATGTTATGTTTAAGGGTATATAGTATAGTATATTAGTATCTGAGTATCTCTGGCGGAAAGTGGGTGTATGGGTATTACCTATACACCTCTGCCTTCCCCTTCGGAGACCCTTGTGGGAAGTCGTGAGAATATATATAGGGGTGTATATCGTTGTCTAGTTCCCATAATACAAGCCTTGCTTAGTTTAGGACCAGGTCAATTTGAGTAGAACTTAGGTATCATTATTTATTTATTTCCCACAGTCCAACTAGACTATTTTTCCATACGCGTGGGAGGTAAGAATGAACCAAAAATGGCGTAATTTAACGCATCCTGTATCTTACAGGCGAGGCGACATATGGCAAATGATAATTGCTTCTAATAACAACAAACATTAATATATTTGTCACGTTGTTACTAATTTTCACCAATTTATGTGCTACAGTTACTGAATTTTGATCTTTACCATCCTTTCTTAAAGTACATTTTCCATAGTCTTATTTTAGACACGACAGTCCGGAATTTCGAGGATATAATTAGCTTTTGTTATTAAACAAATGATATCTGGACTCGTTACGAAACTTAAATCGTTCCTATGGTTTATATCAAGTGAATTCAATTAGAGTTTACTTATGTGTCACTGTAGGCCGACATTATGGTGTCTATTTTACTCTTGTGATACGTTGTCATCTTACGCCTCTTAATGAAATCATCTACATACCTATTGTATAATTTTAGTAGAATTATAATCTAAATCTGCTTGTATGAAATAGGTTCCAAGACGTATGTATGTACGGTGTGATAAGTAGCTCTTGTCATTGTATTTAGATGACTTTCAGGGACTATTACTTGTTAGTAGATATCTCTGATTCAATAAATCATCATATATTTAAGTCTAGAGAGTAACTGGCGCTCTATACTCTCTGCCTACCCCGTTAGGGACTTGGCGTGATGATATGTATGTATATTTAAGAGCTGGGCTCTAGTATATTAATAGTAGTCTATGGCTGGGCTCTTGTCAGTGTCTCTGATGCAATTCCTTCCATTTGCTTCTGTCCAGCGCAATATCTTCAACCTCATATACATATATTTATTTTCTCCAAGCGAGAGGAAGACTACTCATCCGTTCCTTCTAAGATGGTTTTCTCTCGACGTGAAGCTGTGAGCTGTGAATCAATATACATGTTTAAGTTCGGTAAAACCCATTTGTCCTATCGGGGTTTGAACTTTGCATTGTAGTCACTCGGACAACGTAGCCTTAATAAAAGAAAGCTAAATAAAATTGTCATATTTCTTAATAATAGTAAGTTTATTAATAGAGATTGACATTGCGGACAATTTAATTGACTCCAATTGATTTCTGGTCAGTTGTGATTTTAATACTTAGAGACTGGCCTGTCAGCTTATTATACGGTTATATCGACCAACTCAATAAGTTGCTAATTACGACCTATTAGACACAATTGGCAGCAATTTATCAAGCCTAAGAAGCGAGCTATCACATGTTTACTGATATATGTCTATTAACCTTATCGGAATGATAAACTTGACTTTGTATAGATAGTTTATTATTGTATCGTGTATTCCAATGAAATGAACTCCCTGGCAGATAGTCTGTGGACTCATGATAACAAAACAAAAGTGAATTAACGACAATTGAACAAAAAAGTATGTATTAAGTTACTAGAAAAAGAGAGGAGTCTTGCGTTGGCTTCATACTCGCAACTACTTATTTAACTAAAATATTATCAGACCTTAGGGACTGAACCCTGAACCCAGAAGTAGCGGGCAGCAGAACTTTAATATCTTGTTAGCCTTCTTGGTACCGATGGCATTGCTTCCATCCATACCTTGAGCGTTTTCCAATTCTCGTCGGTATTATCAAAGTAATATCAAATATACTAACTTTAAAAAAAAGCCGTGGTGGCCGAGTGGTTCGAGCAGTTGCCTGCGACGCAAAGGTCGCAAGTTCGAATCCCGACTGTACCAATGAGTTTTTCTGAACTTAAGTACGGTGATTAGTCACACCACGAGCTTTACGGTGAATGAAAACATCGAGAGGAAACCTGCATACGTCTGAGAAGAAATTCAAAGGCGTATGTATAGTCGTGCCTGAGTAACGGCGATGGACTCGCCATCTGTCACGTTGGCACTAATATACCTCTGGCGGAAAGTGGGTGTGTGGGTATTACCTATACACCTCTGCCTACCCCTTCGGGGACCCTTGTGGGAAGGCGTGAGGATATATTATTATATATTATTATTATATAAAAAAATGTATGAAGACCCTCATAACTGGGCTTAGCTCGTCACCCTAGCATGGGACTAGTTAGACTGGGAGTGTGGATTGATGGATCTGTTGGATTCAGTTCCTGTAGTGTAGTGTAAAGTTCCTTGTAAACATGCCTACGTTCATCGCGATTTAAGGGATTGTACATTTAAAATATTTCACAGCGTATTCTGTAGAGTATAATTGAACGAAATGCGTACTATTTACAAAGAAGTAGGTAATGTTATCGGAGGTTTATCGTTTTGTTTACTTTCGTTCTTGCGTTAAGGTGGTAACCGATAACACGGCGATAATTTTATCCAATTTATGACCAACTAGCTGTGCCCGCGACTTCGTTGCAGGGTTACCCAACCGAATCGCCAATACTGATAATTCTTCAAAGAATGGACAAGACACTATGTGCAGACACATCAGATCGATAGTGGCATCATATAGCATAGCAATTTAAGTGTCCTTAGTAAACTAAACACATTTCTGATCAAAGCGTATATGAAGTTAATCATTGAAGTGTGAATAAGTTAAGCTAAGTTCAGATCAAAAACTAATCTAAAGTCCGATGTTTTTTCAACAACACGGAAACTTGGGAAACTTAAAGCTATTCCGTTTCGAGAGTTTTCCCAAAGGCAACTTCTCATGCATTTAGAATGTCGTTGGATTTAACTAAAGGTAAGTATGTACGGGAAAATGTGGAGCGAATAAGTAGCTCAAAAAGAAAATTGACGCGGAAGTGATCCTACTTATATGAAGTTACTTTGCATTTAAATCTACATTGTATTTGTATTTTCTCTAAAGAAAATATACTTCTAGATTTGAGACATCTTGTAGTTTTTTATAGATTTTTTTATACAACAAGATTGGCAAACTAGTATACGGCCCACCTGATGGGTAACGGTTGCCGTAGCCTACTGACGCTCACGATACCGAAGTATCATTTGCGCGTTGCCACTTCGCGTGTTCGGAGAGTTACACTGTGTTGACAGCATAATGAAACTAATCCCTGCAGCCAACACAACATAACAATCAATCCTCCTCCCCAAGTAGTTCATTACTGGAAACCTTATTCCCCGCGTAGGAACACAACACAAAAAGATGTGTTATTTGGCTACGGACTTCTATAAGGTGGAGGTCCTGCCACAGTCGGGCAGCTCCTAAATGTACTTCATAGTACGTATTTCTCACGTGCTGTGCTAAATATTAGGGCCGTTAATAGCAAAGCACCAATATGACTATTGTAAATTAATATCAAAATATATATTGGATATTAATTTTTTTTTACATTCATTCGTTCTGATTTGGTGGCAATCAAGCGTTCGGTTCGATATGCGGATACCATATCAGGATCAGGATATCAGTGGTGTCGCTAGGTATCCAAAGGCCCTGGGGCAAAGGGCTACTATTTAAAATCGTTTGTTTCTGTATTCGTCGTTATTCGAATTCACTGTACCCCATTTGTCGTAATCCATAACAAAATTAAAAACATTGTAACTTATTTTAATGAAAAAAAATTAAAAACATTGTAACTTATTTTAATGAAAAAATTAAAACTAAGTTGCTATTATTAAAGAAGCATTCCTGGAATCCGGTTTGTTTATATTCCGAATGTGGGAGAAATTTTTATTAGTTCAGTTTATAGTTTGTAAGTCAGAGTCCGAGGGGACCCCTGGCTTGGGCCCCGGGGCACTGGCCTGTCTAGCCCCTAGGTGTACTACGCCACTGCATACCATATAGGTGCTACATTAATTGGATGTTAATTTGAATGTATCATGTAGTAGTCAGCTAAATAAGGTGTTAATTTGTATGCAATCTCTATATAAACACCTAAGCACCCACATTAAGTGTTTAGTTTGAGAAATACGTAATCGTAACTTCAATCACGTGATTTTCAAAAGGGAACAAAACGCATATTTCAGCTGAAATATAACCTATCCGCCATGTTTTAAAATATTCTCACGCCTTCCCACAAGGTACCCCGAAGGGGTAGGCAGAGGTGTATAGGTAATACCCACACACCCACTTTTAAAATATAAATTGTTTAATGTTTATATCATACTTACTCATGTGATTTGCCTGGCCGTTAGGCGCGGTGGTAGTGGCCATGTCTTGAGCCCTAATGGTTGCGTGTTCGATCCCCACCCACAATAAACACTTGCACGATGAACTTATTTGTTTGATGTGTCTTTACGTATACTATCTGTCTACTATAAGTCAAATCTATGGACTGTCTATGGTAAAGATTCTGCTCAGTTGTTGTGTCTACTGCGTATATTTGTTTTCTCTGTGACATTATCTTAGTTTGACGTATGCTCTATTTTTCTATAGAGATTCAACCGGCGTATTCGGACTTTGGTGTAAACCGGCCTTTAGCGCAACCAGGCACTATTATCCATTAGGCATAATGACAATGACACAGTAAAATAAAATTATGATGTTTATAATTTGTTTTATATGTACTTCTTAATTTGAAATGTAATTACAAGTCATTATTTATTATGTAGTTGTAACTAAGTAGAAATCATTTTATACTAGTACATATCTCGCTCAGAGAATCAGCATTGCTATCCAGCGTGGCAATGCTGCTAGTCTTCTTGGCACGTTGTCGCGCGATACCGATTTGGTCCAAATATTTTATCTGTAGGTTGTTAGTTATACCATAGTTTTTTGTAATTTTTTTTTAAATTGTTGTCGTTGTAAATAAATTCACTAACATTTTAAAACTACTTTAAACTCTAATCCCATCAGAGGCTCCGTCCATCCGGAGACACATAAATTCAGTCAGAAAATGTGCGCGTCATTTGTTGATGGTTAATCTAGGCAGAATAAAATTTCGAGAGGAAACCTGCATACGTCTGAGAAGAAATTCAATGGCGTATGTATGTATGGTCGTGCTGGAGTAACGGCGATGGACTCGCCATCTGTCACGTTGGCACCTAATATACCTCTGGCGGAAAGTGGGTGTGTGGGTATTACCCGGGAAGGCGTGAGGATATATTATATTATATTATAATAAAATTTATTAAAAAACGATTAAATACTAATATTATGCTTAATCTAATTAGTAAAGTCAGTGTGATGATGATGATGATGATGATGATGATGACATATATTATTTGATGTATTGAAATCAAATAAATAAATAATAAATTAAAGGCGTTGTTACAAGTCATTACAAATACAATTGTATTTAGTAATGACATATTCTGTACCCTAATATCGTTGTTGATACCGCTGAATCTTTATTTACAAGAATCCGTCTGAAGGGTACAATGATTCCAAATCTAAAAGAGACTGTACATTAAGAAGTATAAGAATTGAAAACGTATATCTGTGAAATATTAAAAGCATCACAACAATAATATTGATGTCGAAATGAAATTGGAAATGTCAGCGAGACGTTTCACAATTAATTTAGTTTATTTTCAGTCGCTCGTATACCTCGCGGCGAGTTTGCCTTAAATTCGAACATAAATACGAATCCCATAGGTAAACAAAATTTCATAACAAAATCTCTTTACAAAACTGTACACTTACGAGTATCTCTTGCAGTGGTGTTAATGGTGAAACTTTTACGCGCGTTTTAATTAAACAAATAACGATCACAAATGTTTTCCTTCCGGTGACACGTCCGTTGCGGTTGACACGCAAAGCAACACTGACTTGTTTACAACGACTGCCGCCCGCCCGCCCTACGAAGCCATATCAGTATACTCGACTAGGGTGTAATCACATTTGCAGACCGCGCCCGCTTAATTCGCCTTATAATAACGCTATCAAACTCATATTATTATAATTACGCTTGGACTCCGACGAGTTTTGTTCTAAGAATTTTGCAGAAGATTGATTAAATACAAAATTTAGTTAGGTACGGTCATAACAATAGGTAGAATTGATGACAGCTTAAAATCAAGAGCTTCTACACGTCTGAGACAACAGCAAAGTCGTGTGCGAAGTTTTGAATATTGAGTCCGGCTTAATTATGGGACCAAGACAAATGTTTAGGAAAAAATCTAAGACATCAGACAGATTTACAATCAGTCACAGTGACACCTTAAATATATCACGGGCGAAATGTGTTATTGCACCTCTGCATGCGGAGACGCTTCTGGGAAGTCTTTAACGTATGCAGATTGTCTCTCGAAGTTTTCCTTCACCATAAAAGCTCGTGTGACTAATAACTGTACTTAAATTTAAAAAACTCATTGCTACAGTCGGGATTCGAACTTGCAACTTTGTGTTTCAGGCAATTACTCGAACCACTCGGCCACCACGCATATACATATATACGTATATGAAATCACTATAATAAACACATAAGTCTACAACGTTCATTACTAACAAGTCACACGTTCATAATTTTATTGCAGCTTGAATCACATGCTTGATAACCGGATGTATAGAGGCTTTAACGATCATAAATGCAGGTGCACTATGCACTATGCAGCCTTTCAATTACACATTAATTCGTGAGCAAAATAATGGATGCGTTCACACTTGACATGCCGTGTATTTTGCCTTGGCATAGGTTAGTACTACTAATAGTCACAGAGGATGGTCACCGAGGGGGTTATAACCCGTTCGTCCTCTAGGATGGTCGGGTACCTCCTATAGAAGGTTTGCCCCTCGATTAAAACCTTTACTATACCTTTATAAGCTATTATACATGCGAAAGTTGGGAGGATGTTTCTGACTCGGCTTACAGGAATTTGACGTATTTTAGCTCAGATATATCTTTAACTAGATTAAAACATAGAATAAGAAAATTTTAGGCGGGTGAACCGGGCACTCGTAGATTTATTTATTACAAACCTATCTACCGATTCTAGGGTGGGTGTGAAGCTTATGAATTACTGACGATTTGAGATCGAGTTTGCAATGAAGTGAAGAAAGATGTTATTGATGGAAAAACGTGCGACGTTGTGTGACAAGCGAATGTTGATAAAATTTACATACATGCATGTAGGTAATTTATAAAGCCCTGGTGGCCGACTGGTTCAGTAGTTGCCTACAACACAAAGGTTGCGAATTTGCAATGAGTTTTTCTGAACTTAATAAGTACGGTGATTAGTCACACCACGAGATTTACGTTGAAGGAAAAGATCGAGTTGAAACCAGCATACTTAAAAATATGTTCAAAGGCTTATGTATAGTCGTGTCTATATAAATATATCTCTGGCGGAAATTCGATGTGTGGGTACTATCTATACACCTCTGCCTACCACTTTGAAGTATAATTATATATTCTAAAGGGGTTTGGAAGTAAGAGCAGAGGCAGACTATATATACCAACTACCGAGATCGCATATTGATCGCAGATATTGATCGTTTAAATAAACCGATTAGTTTAAAGAAACTCATTAATGTGAATAAGTATCTGTAAGTCCAGAGGATCGTTGCTCTGCCCTTGCTGCTTATGTTGTGAAGAACTCGACATAATATGTTTCCTTGTTATCATAGTTACAACAGTTTTCAGGGTAATGCATAGTGTGGATACACCTCTAACGTTTGTTACGACCAGTGGTTGCTATTCTATGTGCATTGGACACTAACCGTCTGCTAATGATCCATTGTTCTACAAATTATATTATAATTATTTATTGCTAGCTGCGCCCCACGGTTTCATTTGCGTAAAATTCTCGCTAATATATTTCTAGAACTGAAAAAGTTTCTAATTTGTATAGCCATATGTCTGTCAAAGTTCACCAAATTTCGTTCAACCGTTGCTACTGTTAATCCAATTAATCTTTAAAAGTACCAACTTGATCAAATCGATCGGACACTCAAGGATGGGAACGTCAAGATTATTTGAGAATGGAGCATGTATGAAGAGAATGATAAATGTGGACTAATCGAAAAAGATCTATAACTCTAGAGAAAACTGGCGCTCTACTCACTCTACCTACCCCATGAGGAAACCGGCGTGATGATATGTATGTATGGTTCCTCCAATAGGTACAGGCTTTACTCGATTTGGGAACAGGTAAGTTTGCGTGGAAATATCACAATTAAAATAAATTAAAATAATACTATAATAAATTAAAGAATCTTCATCCGACCGGATCGAAGCCTTCAGGATCCAACGGTATCAACTTTCAGAACCCTATACAGAACTTTCCCGATGAAGGAAAGAAATTTCGTTACCGTCATTTTTCTCCGTCCCAAAGTTTTAAACTCGTTTCGGGTCGTCCGTAGGTTATGTTATGAATAATTTAATTCGGCTTTGGGTTTGAATTTCCTTCTTGAAAGGGTTTGATTGACTTTGCTCGTTTGTTTTACGAATAACATTACTAAGTTTGTTTTGTATTCATTTTGAACTTTAATATGTGCTGCTGTGAGCTTATATTTCAGCATAAGTGGCCGCATTTATTATTATACTTAATCGTACGAATTCACAAAAGTAATAGCGATACGTTATTACTCTCGACTCTACCAGCTCCAACTCCCTAGTACGTGAACCAGCAACGAACGTGAATTAGCTGTTTTCATAGCACTTAGGAAATACATGGCTGGAAATGTTAATCTCGCCTCGGATTTCGGTAGCCAAAGGCCGGTACACGAGCCACAAAATATTTTTTATTCCCATCCCGCCTCTAAATTGGCTTACACAAAATACCTTATAAATAATAAATATCTAAAATAGTCAATACAATTTGGTTTATTTAATAATGTCCCAATCACAGCAAGCGTCCCAAGATAGGTCGATGCATAAAAGTCACGTTGGTGTTTTTTTAAAATGACAAACTTATGTGTCATAGATAATAAAACCAAATGATGTAAAGCCACAGTGGAAGGGATTTTAATTATCTGTTGGGCTTTTATTGACCAGTACATACTATGCGTTAGGGTTATCATCTATGTGTAGTAAGTATTTAGACGATGGTCTGGTGGCAAGAGCTCATGGCTGCAAGCACGAAATCGCGGATTCGATTCCTGCTGGGGGCGGTTATTTGTATGATGAACACCTCTATCAATCAATCAATCTAAACCTTCTTTGAGGTTCGATTTATTAATCTATATTCGTATGTACATTGCCTAGTTTTCTTAGTACAAATTCTGTCTAGTTACGGACCTGGTTAATTAAACTAACCTTGGGATCCTGAGGCTCACCATCTTTTTAAAGAGGTCTCGCGCCGTCTATTCGAGACCTCTCGAGAAAATCAGCATTGCTATCCATCGTGGCAATGCTGCTAGTCTACCTGGCACGTTGCCTCGGGATACAATATGACATTTTTTTTGGATTTGGACTTTGGAGGATTTGGGACAAATATTTTATCTGTAAGTAGTTAGTTTCAACTGTTCTTTGTAAAGTTTGTTGTTATTGTAAATAAAATAATTTGTAACTCACCCCAGGTATAATTTTATTTAATATACGCAGTTAATAACATAGGATGTATAATAATGCGTAATATGTATGTATATACATATCTATAGTAAATACATTTTAAGTTATTCGTCGTAAGCTAACTCAATAGGCCTACTAAATGAAACCTATGAAACGGTCCCGGTGAAAGGTGAACGGTGAAAGGACTGTAAAATTTGCTCCTTTGATTTGATATCGATTTTGAGGATATCCAGAAGTACCTCTTTTAACACCTGAAAAGATAACTTATGCTTAAAGTGGCACACGGAAGGCCACCCGTTCGTCCCTTATGCTATCAATGCTACTTGATACGGGAAGAACATGGGTGTCATTATAACAATTAATCAGTCTAAAATAAGCCGTGGTGGCCGAGTCGTTCGAGTAGGTGCCTGCGACTCAAAGATCGCAAGTTCGAATCCTGACTGTACGAATGAGTTTTTCTGACCTTAAGTATAGTGATTACTCACATCACGAGCTTTATGGTGAAGGAAAACATCGAGAGGAGACCTGCATACGTCTAAGAAGCAATTCAAAGGCGTATGTATAGTCGTGCTTGAGTGACGAATATGGACTCTGTTACCATCGGTCACGTTGAGACCTAAATATATCTCTGGCGGAATGTGGGTGTGTGAGTTTTACCTATACACCTCTGCCTACCCTTTCGGGGAGCCTTGAGGGAAGGTGTGAGGATATTTTTACGTTCTATATATAACAAATTGCACTCACAAGGTACTGCATCTTCGTTACTTTGCGCATTTGATGTGAAAGGCCCAATTTGTGCATTATGGCTAACACCACTTCCGGTCCCTTCAAGTGGATCACTGCCGAGTTGATGGTGGACATAACATTGATCACGTGGGCTTTAAAAGTGGCGTTCAAACGCTTTTTACAACCACTTTTAACGCACGTTTATTTTACGCAGTTCATCGACGCTTGGATTTTGAAATGCTTTGAAAAGCTGCTTAGAGAATGGATTTGCTTTGAACAATCTAAAAGAGCAATTGTACAGCTAAATATTTGTGGAAGGAAAGATGATTTTGAAGCATTTTAAGTATATGAACTCTGTGTACTCTTCTTCACCCCACGCACTTATTACTAGGGTACCTAAATAATACCCCTCTTGAAGTTACAACGCGGGTTGACCAGTTGCTAATGCTGCTAGGTCTGTTGTACATACACACAAATGCATAAATATCAAACATATAAACACACCGCGTTGGCAGCGACTCGCCATGGTCGCTATAGTGATGATATCACGCCGTGATAGTCCCGACGTAGGGTTCAATTCGTTGGAATCCCTGCCCCACAATCGTGTTATTAAGCCACCCATACTGACAGGTAATCTCTGACTAGCTGAAAAAGAAAAAAAAACTATTAAAAAGTATCCTATGTTACTTCTAATACCTCCAAGAATATGTGTACAAAGTTTCATGATGATTGGTTAAGTAGTTTTGACGTGAAAGCGTAACAAACAAACTTACATTCACATTTTATAATATTAGTAAGGATATGAACCTTCCCTGTTAAAATAACTAATTGACAGTGAAAACCGGTTGAAACTCAATTAATAATATTAAAGTAAAGTAGTGAAAACCGTATTGAAATCCGTTCAGCATTTTCTGAGTTTGGCACGTTAAGACAGACATACTCGTTAAGAGAACTTTGAGAGAGATTATTCTAAGACTAAGACTGTAATAGGGCCTATGCTGGCTGCAAGGGAAATACGTTCGTCGTTTTACTGTTAGCGCAACTTATGTAGTTGCGCTAACAAGTTGTCAAACTCTCAAATCAGTTGGAAACTTGGCTGGTGATTTTGCAAGTATATACCATATTCATTACAATAAAAAAGCAGCTAATCACTCAGTTTTTCCCTGTAGGTATTTGAATCAATAAACTAGGGCGTAGTACTGAAGTGCGAAGTTAACAAATTGCTAACGAAGATACGTAAACGCTAGAACCAACAAAGTCGGTTCACCCAGTCGAAAGTTCTGAGATAACAAACATAAAAAAACATACAGTCGAGTTGAGAACCTCCTCTTTTTTTAAGTCGGTTAAAACCAAACAAAAGCCGATAATGCCTCAAATTGAATAATTATAATATATCCTCACGCCTTCCCACAAGGGTCCCCGAAGGGGTAGGCAGAGGTGTATAGGTAATACCCACACACCCAATTTCCACCAGAGATATAGAAATAGAAATATAATAAAATACGTAAATAACTACAAACTACAAAGACCTTTGTCAAGTGCATATACAACATACATACATGGATGAAGAAAGGCATGTTACGTTGGTTTGGACACATAGAAAGGATGAGTGAAGAAAGACTGACGAAACAGATATACGAAGCAAAAGTGTGTGCAAGAAGAGGCAGAGGAAGGCCACGTTCCAACTACCTGGATCAAATAGATCGGACTCTGAAGGACGGGAACGTTAAGAGTACTCGAAACCGACGAGCATGTATGAAGAAACTGGTGAATGTGGACGAAGCGAAAGAGGTATGTAAGTCTAGAGATAACTGGCGCTCTATATTCTCTGCCTACCCCGTTAGGGACTTGGTGTGTATGTATGTACATAGAATATTAACGTTAATATTGTCCGCCTTAATTTCATCCATTGATACTGAACGACAACATTAGTCCGACTAAGCCGTATAGAACGGAGAAGGCTTAACACAAAGAGTAAAGTAATATAGACACATGTATGGCCAAGCCTACATTTATTTATTTATCACTAACAGTAAATACTTATGTGTTTGACGGTCTTGGTATAAAATTGACATTACTTTTTATGAGTTTATATAACCTTAGGGAACATTAGGGACTACAAATACATCTACAAAAGGGTCAGTTTTTATACACACAGATGTGATTGTCACGTTTTCTCTTTTGGAAACTGATCACCATTGAAAGCCATTTTGCTATATCTTAGCCAAAATGCCAATTAGCTGCAGTTGTATTGCAGTGTTTTAACGGGGTAATTGATACATCCGTCGCTCTCTTTCTTTACGTGAAGGAACGAAAAATATAATTCAAATATAATATTATTTATTCATATATGAGCCTGCAAGAAGTATCTATGTCAAGAATATATTTAAATTTAAAAATGACATGTGTCAATGAGTTGTCATTTGTCAACAGCCATTTAACGTCACTTGTTTTGTTGCTCACTGTCACTAGCACATGGAATGATTGTAAAGCAGTTCTTGTATACGAAGCAGTGCTATTAAAAATAACAGAATTTGAGATTTAACAGAGCAGCTTATTCAAAATAATGGCCAATGAAACAGCTATCCGGAATATTGGCAAGGTTTTAAACGATACAAGTCGGCCAATGAAGGAACGCTTTAGAGCGTTGTTTACTCTTCGTAACTTGGGCGGCGAAGTTGCAATTCAATGTATCAGCGAGTGTTTTAAAGACGAGTCTGTGTTGTTGAAGCATGAGTTAGCGTATTGCCTTGGTCAAATGCAGGACAAGCGAGCAATACCCGTGCTGAGAAGTGTACTTGAAGACAAGAATCACGATCCCATAGTTCGTCATGAAGCAGGTATGTTTGTTATCATCGTCACGTACGAGATAAAAGGAGATTATTAATATTCTAGCAGCCTTCCTCATTGTAGTAACATATGGAAATAATACTAATAATCGATGCACCCTGTATTATATATATTTCTGTCAATAGTAAATGGGTCGAAATGGTGCAGCATAAAATATTTAATTTATTTACTAATTTTAATTTTATAAATGTGAACGAAGCGAAAGAGGTATGTAAATCTAGAGAAAACTGGCACTCTATACTCTCTGCTTAGCCTGCTAGGGACTCCGAATGATGATATGTATGTATTTACAAATTTTATTGTATACTAAAGAATCCACATTCCCATTCCATCCCATTTATTATTGTCATGTCCCATTCATTATTATGAAACTGGCATCTTTGACCAATATTGTTTTTAATTGATGAAATAACCAACTACATGATACAGATTATCCTGATATTGATATAGTTCCTTATTTAGTTTAGATAACTTATTGCACACTTTGGTATAATCAAAATTGAATGTTATTAATGTTATATAAAATTGAAAAGTTACAGGCTGTTTTAATAGTCTTGGCTTGAAAACACATATTGCAACTGGTTATTTGTAGGTTCATAATTAGCTGACCATGTGCATAAAAGTGATAGTGTTAATTTACTTTTTACAGGTGAAGCCCTTGGCGCAATAGGTGATCCAAACCTAAGGGAAATTCTCAATAAGTACCAACACGACCCAGCGGTAGAAGTAGCCGAGACTTGTCAAATTGCTCTTCAAAGGCTAGATTGGGTCGCCAATGACAGCTCAATAGAACAAGCTATATTAACAAAAAGTTTGTTTACCTCTGTGGACCCAGCACCGCCTAGCATTGAAACCGATGTGGAGAAACTGAAAAGCATATTAATGGATGAAAATAAACCACTGTTTGATAGATACAGAGCCATGTTCAGTTTAAGGAACTTGGGGACTACTGACAGTATTAATGCTTTAGGCGAAGGTTAATATAGTTTTATGTAATTTGGGCTGTAATTCCATTAAATTAAAGAGTTGTAAGTCTAGGGACTTGATTTGGTCATGTTAGTTTTTCTTACTCTTTGGAGAGTAAGAAGCATAGAAATGTGGTAAAACAACAATTTAGTTGGTGGTATATTTTAAATTGCATTTGTTTGATGTAGACTTAAATTGCTTACTATCAACCCACCATGTTTGGTTGCCACCTTAGTACTATAAAAAAAGTTGCCTGCAACGCAAAGGTCGCAAGTTCGAATCCCGACTGTACCAATGAGTTTTTCTGAACTTAAGTACAGTGAATAGTCACACCACGAGCTTTACGGTGAAGGAAAACATCGAGATGAAACCTGCATACGTCTGAGAAGCAATTCAAAGGCGTATGTATAGTCGTGCTTGAGTAACGGCGATTGACTCGCCATCTGTCACGTTGGCACTTAATATACCTCTGGCGGAAAGTGGTTGTGTGGGTATTACCTATACACCTCTGCCTACCCCTTCGGGGACCCTTGTAGGAAGGCGTGAGGATATATTATATTATTATTATAATAAATTAGATACATCTTGTATACCTAAAGTCTTGTCTTGGTGTATTTTGAAATGTGTGCCAAAATTAATTGTTCCTTGATAGCTTTATGATAGCTTCACCCACTAGTAGCAAATGTTTTGTGTGACTGTTATATTAACATGACAAGTATACATTTCAAATAATTTGCAAGCTTTATGACATTAAAGGCCAACAAGAAAAATTATTTCATTCTGACATTATACATGTTACAGGTTTCAAAGCCAGCAGTGCACTGTTTCGCCACGAAGTAGCATTTGTGTTTGGGCAAATGCAGGATGAGAGAAGTGTACAGTTCCTGAAACAAACATTAGAAAATACTTCAGAGCATGAGATGGTGCGGCATGAAGCGGCAGAAGCGCTTGGCTCTATTGCTACTGATGAGTGTACAGAAGTGTTGGAAAGGTATATTGTTTGTAAAAAAACAAATGTTTAAGAATATTATTATTATTATTATATCCTCACGCCTTCCCACAAGGGTCCCCGAAGGGGTAGGCAGAGGTGTATAGGTAATACCCAACACCCACTTTCCGCCAGAGGTATATTAGGTGCCAACGTGACAGATGGCGAGTCCATCGCCGTTACTCAAGCACGACTATACATACGCCTTTGAATTTCTTCTCAGACGTATGCAGGTTTCCTCTCGATGTTTTCCTTCACCGTAAAGCTCGTGGTGTGACTAATCACTGTACTTAAGTTCAGAAAAACTCTTTGGTACAGTCGGGATTCGAACTTGCGACCTTTGCGTTGCAGGCAACTGCTCGAACCACTCGGCCACCACGGCTCTATAGTGGTGGCATCATTTATAGTGGTGGTGAATATTGATAAATGCTTAAATAAGATGTAATATTTCAGATTTTTGCAAGACCCACGTCGAGTTGTTCGTGAGAGCTGCGAAGTTGCACTGGACATGTCCGAATACGAAAACAGCCCTGAATTCCAATACGCAAATACATTAGTCACACTGCAGGCGTGATCATTGTCTACTTCATATTTTATTTGAGTATTATTTTTTGTTATTATTACATGCGTTTTTACTAAACCCTCCTTATTGCGAAACTTTATAGTTCTTAGTCTGGGCAAATTTAATTCGTTCGTAAAATATAAAATATATGTTACAATTTGACCCCATTTTATTTTTTCATTTTGTTTCGACTGCGATTATTATTTTTATTATATTTTTTTAAAAACTACATACGATGTTGCTAGTTTTATATTTATGTAAACAGAAAGTCTGTTTAACAGAATTGAAGTAGAAAAACGTCCAGTTACTTTTTGTAAATAAAATATTGAAGCAATAAATAACTCTTTATTTATTTTATATCGATTTAATGGTTTCGGGAAACATAAATATTTTATGCAAATTGGATCGTATGAGCTACATTTGAGAGAACATTGCGGATGCTTAAACGAATAATGTGGTTTTGATCAAATGCAATGTTTTTATTTATAAAACAATGGATTATATTAGTGACATTGTGTGTGGCGACAGCTGTAAGTATTAACTTTTTTAATATCAACTTATTGACACGGATACTAGCATAATTATACAGCAATCCATAATATATGTAGTTTTATAAAAAGAACACAAATCAACTATCTTTGTCTTATCGAGAGACTAACAAGAACCCAATACTTTATTCTGTTCTGGGAGACGTATTCTGCTATGATCATGCTGCAAGATTGTTAACGGATTCCCAAGGTGCTAGTCTTTTGTACCTAGAGATAGACCCGTGAACTCTAGGTGCTAGAGGTCCGTACTCGTAGTAGAACTCGTTTTTCTCTGGCTGTCTGTCAGATGGTAGTGGTTCTTTGTACCTACTAAAGTTCAAGAATTCGATCCCCGCCTCATGATGAACATATTTGTTTAATTAATGCTTGTGAAGCCCCTTTTATAGGCTTAATAGACACTCAGTGTGCGATAAATTTTAAAACAAAATTCTAAATCAAATTAAGAACGAAACATGTGCCTTTGACGGATATAGGATAATAAAATAAAATAAATAAGACCTGTTTACATGTTTTATCAAAGAGTTCAAAAAGAAAAGTTTTTAGTTGCCAGATGTGCTCGAAACGGAGCGGTCGTCGTTCCTGGGATTCACCCACGAGGTACCAATAAGCAGCAGCACCCTCGAGCTGGTCCAAGAGCTCAGCGAAGCAGTTATGCAGCGCACGGTCGGCGACCGCTCCATACGCCGCTACTTTGATAAATACGACACTCCTTTTGTTGGCGAAGGACGCAGACACGCAGAAAAATCCTTAGATACCTAATAGATGTCTTATTAATTAGATTTTGATGTACTTTTAACAATAAAACTATGTAATACGATATAGTATTATTAAAACGTCCTTTACCTTACTTTACGTACTTAGTACCTTTGTTTTTTTTTGCCGTGGTGACCGTGTGATTTAAGTTGCCTGCAAAGAAAATATTGCAAGTTTGAATCTCAACTGTACAAATGAGTTTTCTGAACCTAAGTACAGTCATCATCGAGAGAAAACCTGCTTAAGTATGAGAAGAAATTCTGAAAACGTATGTAAAGTCGTGTTTGAGTAGGGCCGATAGACTCGTCCTCAGTCACGTTAGCACCTATAATATAATTAATATATTACTGGTGGAAGGTGGGTAGGTACTACCTACAACACTCACCTTTGGGAAAGGTAACGTAAAAAATTATATGAATAAGATAATGTGAAACGAAACTAAGGTACAAATAAGCTAAAGGGAAACATTTAAAATAAGCACAAAATGTTAGTTATAAAGAAAAAGAAAAATAAAAGAAAAAGATATGCAAAGAGAAAATGAAAAAATCACAATTACACTGATGTGGAAAAAAATTGAATACGCATAAAAAACCAAAAACGCAAACCAATGACTGACCACGTCAGAGCGACTAAAAAAAAAACCATTGGGAAAGGCTATGAATACTTACCTCAATTTTGTTAATTTCTGAGAACCGGGTATAGACATTTGTTAGTTATTTAATTCAGTTTTTGTGCTTACCAAAAATAAAAATGACTCGATCGCCGAATGACAGGTACGGGCCTTGAATCTCGGCACCAATGGAACCGAATTGTCGACGCGGAATGAATTCACTTTTCCCTCGTCTGTATATGTTTTATTTTATTATTATTGTAATAACTCAAATGGAACGCAACATGGTTTTAGCGAGATATTCCTGCTACTGCGTCGAGTGGGCATCTAAAGTGTTATGGGGCAAAATTACCGGCGCTATTGTAGGGGTCGGTTGTCTAATAACATGTTACGGCCTTCGTTGGTTCGTTACAGGCTGACGAATTAGCGCCGAAACACACGGGCTGTATTTTGAACTTTGATATGTAAGGCTCGCTTCACTTAAAACAAAGCTTAAAAGTAAGCTTACTTTAATAACTTTATTTCTTGCTTTGGTGACCGAGTGGTTCGAGTAGTTGCCTACGACGCAAAGATCGCAAGTTGGAATCCCGACTGTACTAACGAGTTTTTCTGAACTTAAGTACAGAGATTAGTCACACCACGAGCTTTACGGCGACGGAGAACATCGAGAGGAAACCTGCATACGTCTGTGAAGCAATTCAAAGGCGTATGTATAGTCGTGCTTGAGTAACGGCGATGGACTCGCCATCTGTCACGTTGGCACCTAAAATATATCTGGCGGAATGTAGGCGTATGGGTATTACCTGTACACCTCTGCCTACCCCTTGTGGGAAGGCGTGAGGATATTAAAATCTCAATATACACGTCTAACGGTATGGGATTAGCGATGTTTTTTTGTTTTGTCATTCGTAGTTTGAGTTCCAGGATACAGGAACACTTGATACTTAACACTATGGCGCGACCGAGAGGCCTTCAGCTGAGCACCTATTACAAGCTCAAAAACGCATCTAAGGTCACCCATGTTGGTAATCCCTATGTTTCCTTTGACCTACCTATCTACGAGGGTGCCTCTGGGTAATAAATCTCTATGCGACATATGTGTACGACGACAATAATATTAAAGTTAAATTACCAAATTTATCGACGGCTGCTATTTCTCCCCGTGTGTCCCCGTCTGCTTTCCAACCCGTTGCATCGTAAGCATCAGGGCAACATACTATACGAGATGGAGAGAATTATTATGAATACTTTATTAGCCTGTTATATTTTTAAAACAACATATGAATTTATTAAAAGCGTACCGCTTATTCAGCCCAGCGTTTTCCGCTCTATTTACCGACTGCTATGTTTCTATTACTGGAACCGAACTTGCCTCTTGTCTTATTGGACATGGTAACATTACATTACATTACATTGTATAATAATAATAATATATAATATATCCTCACGCCTTCCCATAAGGGTCCCCGAAGGGGTAGGCAGAGGTGTATAGGTAATACCCACACACCCACTTTCCGCCAGAGGTATATTAGGTGCCAACGGGACAGATGGCGAGTCCATCGCCGTTACTCAAGCACGACTATACATACGCCTTTGAATTTCTTCTCAGACGTATGCAGGTTTCCTCTCGATGTATTCCTTCACCGTTCAGCTCGTGGTGTGACTAATCACTGTACTTAAGTTCAGAAAAACTCATTGGTACAGTCGGGATTCGAACTTGCGACCTTTGCGTCGCAGGCAACTGCTCGAACAACTCGGCCACCACGGCTTTTTTACATTGGATAAGGTAAATCAATTGATCAACGTAGAACGTTATCTTATTCATATTAAAAACGGTTAACATATATCTTGTTGTGTCTGCCGGGTTAATAAATGAGTCCCCTTCCAGGGAAGGATTTATTGAAATAGTATATTTTGAAAAAGCAACTTTGGCTTAGAAAACACTTTAGCCATTCGCTTGTCTTCGTTTAGCATTCTTTCAGACTTTTAATATCAACCTTCCTTAAAGATTAGGCTAACAAGTGTAAACCCCACTTCGTAGACTAAGAGACTATCGCGTTGAAACAAATCTCTTTAGCTTTATATAGGTATACTAGCTGTCCCGCCCAGCTTTGCTTGGGTGAAAAAGTTAAATTGCCCGTAGCACGATCGCAGCGCCACCTATCGGGTCCAATTGCGATTTAAGCTATCCTATCTTTAAGTTGGATCAAACTGCACATGGTGTGCAAATTTGGTTGAAATCGGTTAAGTAGTTTAGGAGTCCATTGAGGACAAACATTGTGACACGAGATTTATATATATTAAGATTATTCGACTACTACCGATGCCCCGCGTATTATTAGATTCCATTGGTATATTTTCTGTAATCTTCTCTGTGGCAACTTTAATCCGATTTCGTCTGTAGATTTTGAAAGAGGAATAAAACATGCTCACATACTTTCGCATTTATAATATTAGTAGGAATGCAACACAGTGACATCTGTGTAATAAAGAGTATATTTGTTTGATATTTGTTTGCTTCGATCATTTACTTAATATTTCGATCTGTCCAGACGCTGACGGCCGTCTGGTTTAGTGGTTAGAGCTCCTGACTGCGAAACTTGAGGTCGCAGGTTCGAATCCCGCTGAGTGCAGATATTTTTGTGATGAACACGAATATTTGTACCTTAGTCTTGCGTGTCCTATTTATTTATGTATATATCTATCTATATAAGTAAATATATCGTTGTCTAGTTACCATAGCACAAGCTTTGCTTAATATGGGACTAGGTAAATTTGTGTGGAATTGTCCCAGATATTTATTTTATTTAATAATATTTTAAATAAGCAGGAATGCAACACAACTACATCTTTGTAATTTGGCTGCCTACGTATCTAAATCTAGCTGCAATTCATGCAAACATCGTTTGTATAAAAAATATATTTCCAGCTTAAAAATAATGTACGAGTATGTTGAATTTCCCAAGACTTTCTGCGATTGAAGTTGAGGCATGTTTCGGGGAAAGCTGGTGCAGAGGTCAATAGTTATTTTCGGCTCGAAGGACCATATGTTGAGTTGATAGTTTTAATGTATTAATTTGAATAGAATTTGGAGGCTGTTTGTTATACATATTGCTTTAATTAGCAGTAAAATAGTCCGTGTAATGTTCATTTGTGCGTACGTATTGTGGTTTGAGGTTTATA
>JACCPG010004213.1:0-42367 GCA_016069955.1 Drepana arcuata | reverse complement strand
TCACGGCAGAAAGTGGGATGTAGAATAAATGTAAACTATATAAGTACTATATAATATCAAACTAACTACACTGTACATATTCACGATTGGAATTATGGTCCCCAATTAGCTTTAGTTCGACAAGCAATTAAAAAATCTTTTGGAGATATGTAGGTGTCAACGTGACCGATTGCAAGACTGTCGCCGTTCTTCAGTCTCTATAGCACATATAATAATAAATACCTGGGACAATTCCACACAAATTGACCTAACCCCAAATTAAGCAAAGCTTGTGTTATGGTAACTAGACAACGATATATTTACTTATATAGATAGATATATACTTAAATACATAGGACATCCGAGACTAAGGTACAAATATTCGTGTTCATCACACAAATATCTGCCCTCAGCGGGATTCGAGCCCGCGACCTCAAGTTTCGCAGTCAGGAGCTCTAACCACTAGACCAGACGGTCGTCATGCATATGTAATCAGTGTGTATTTATTTCTCGAAGTCACTCATAGTAACTCTTGTAGGGTTTGGGATACGATTCTGCAACAAAGGTCTCATATAGAAAGTTTCATTATTTCATTGAGAGCTGTGGTGGCCGAGTGGTTCGAGCAGTTACCTGCGACGCAAAGGTCGCACGTTCGAATCCCGACTGTACCAATGAGTTTTTCTGAACTTAAGTACAGTGATTAGTCACACCACGAGCTTTACGGTGAAGGAAACATCGAGAGGAAACCTGCATACGTCTGAGAAGAAATTCAAAAGGCGTATGTATAGTCGTGCTTGAGTAACGGCGATGGACTCGCCATCTGTCACGTTGGCACCTAATATACCTCTGGCGGAAAGTGGGTGTGTGGGTATTACCTATACACCTCTGCCTACCCCTTCAGGGACCCTTGTGGGAAGGCGTGAGGATATTATTCATTATTCAAAGCTACCGTCGTCTGATCTAATTTTCCCGGTAGATATTTGTGGCGTGAATGAGGGCGTGATTGTAAAGATGAAGAAAGGCATGTTACGTTGGTTTGGACACATAGAAAGGATGAGTAAAGAAAGATAAACGATATACAAAGCAAAAGTGTGTGCAAGAAGAGGCAGAGGAAGGCCACGTTCCAACTACCTGGATCAAATCGATCGGACGCTCAAGGACGGGAACGTTAAGAGTACTCGAAACCGACGAGCATGTATGAAGAGACTGATGAATGTAGACAAAGCGAAAGAGGTATGTAAGTCTAGAGAGAGCTGGCGCTCTATACTCTCTGCCTACCCCGCTAGGGACTTGGCGTGATGATATGTATATATGTATGTAGATATTTGTATATATAAACCATAAGTATTTGTATGTACTTGTCTATATATATATATGTCTTAATATATTTTCTATGAGTATGTATCTCGTTGCGTCCTTCCCAAAGATTGCATACGCTTTGCACACGCTTTGCATAGTTCAGGGTAAGGTAATTTTTTGTGAAACTTTCCCAGGGTATAAAACAATAGCTCAATACCAAAGCATGTGTATTAAATAAAATTTCACTTATATTTTACACATTTTTTTCCAGAATTGCTCGGACTGGGATGAAGGCGGCCAGTGCAAAGGAATTAAAGACCTCGTTACTGAATGTAAAAGTAAAGCTCAGGAATAAACTTCTGCATGTGGAAACTATGCCCCAGAGAAAGGTGAACTACTAACTTTGCATATTCGTAACTCTGTTATTCAATAATTATTGTAGCATGTATTTCTTTCTAATAAATTGATTGCAATCAAAGCTGTTATTTTCATGAATATTAGTAAGTAAAATAACTAAAAAATACTTATCCAGCATATTTCAGGTGTGTATACAAAATAACAAATAATTCAGAATTATCTTGTTTAATAGTATGATAAAAATATTTAGTATTGAGATTTTCACGTTTATGTTGAACGTGACGTACGTCTCTATTCGAGGCTGATGGAGACAAACTAGTTCTATCTAGACCAACTAACATCTTTTCCTTAGATCACATTAATTTGTCTCTTTATAAACACTCAAGGGTTTCAAGTGGTCTCAAGGTTCCCATCCTTCCATCTATGTATTTGGAAAGTGGTTTTACTCTTCTTGTTACAAGCTTACAAAAATTTTGCCCTTCCCTCTATATTCTCTTATGTTTGCTATATTTCCAAACCAATATTACATACTCTCCTTCATATTTACTATATTATTTTATCAAAATTGCTCGCTGTTATTAAAGTTCCCCCGTTTTCCCTGTTTATAAGAAATACCTTTAATACAGCTATGAAAATATTTCTTAATTTTAAGAATTCAAAATTATTGTCCATGTTAATGTCTAGTTTTAAGGCACTACATTTAGCACGTATACAATGGCTTGATATGTTAAAAAAATACTCCGTTGTAAACGAAAGTCGTTAAGTAATATTGTCACAAGCCCATTCAGGTCTCACGTGAAAAGCTCCTTAGTACCGACCGGCTTCCCTTAAACGAGTTAACTTCACCCCGACTTTGAAACACTTCATTTTACGACACCCCATGACAACTTACGTAGTCAACGCCCTTTGGCTTAAGTTAATGAAACTTCACTTCATTATTGCTTTTAAAGTTGAAGGGATCCTGCTATCAAGGGTTGGTTGCTAACCTTGCTGTCAAAACGGGTACTATAATATAATTATACCTGTATAGTATATTTCATCATTAGCCTTTTGAGAAATACAGCTGGCAGATCATTTAAAATACGGCTAACGACCATTCCTTTTTACACTCTCCACCCCCTTTACTCCTCGATACCTGTTTGGTGAAGCCTCGTAGAAAAGCCGGCAAATATAAGAAGAAAAATTGTGAGAAAATATTTTTTGTAGAAGCCATTAAACTGGCGGTACCTGTAATAAACTCCTGATGGTAAGCCGTTACCGTAGCTGGCATGCCTGTATTTTCACCAACACGTTTCCTACCCTAAATTGATGCTAATTGCTGTACTAGTAGCACTAGGGACGAACCGTCTACCAAATAGCTGCGCCGGCAGAAGGGCCAGTGAAAGTTTTCTTTTACTTTTTTACGTTCTCTGAATACAGCAACTACTGCTCCTGTCGCAACATCCATTTTGATTGGGGTATTATTTGAATCCTTACCTGTTCAGCTTCTCAGTTAGCACCGCCATACGAACACGTTTAAAGAATCGAGGGTCAAGCCTCCTAAATCCCCATAAACGTGGACAGCAGCAATTCCCTGACGGACAGAAGATACTGTCACAGGGAATTGTATACACTCTAAATTTCTGGAAATGTTACATACATTGAGCTGATCCTAAACTAACCCATTCCTGTATTTGGATTTACGTTACAAAAAAAATAATACATTTGCTGCAGGCTGGGATCAAACCTTTGACTACAAGTACAGAAAACAGACCCATTACCTTACGTGTCAGACTACTACAAATTCTCAGAAACGCGGGGTAGCTTAGCACTCGTTATTGGTCAGAACAGAAGCTGCTCACCGCATAATAATTACATGGTTTAATTCAATCTCAGCCTCGCATTTTGCTCTAATAATTTAAACTCCTAACTCATCCTTAATTTTCATGTCACAATCTCAATTTGTGCTTTTAGTTATGCAAAATTTTGGCTGAAAGCCTAAATCTAGTTTTAAACTAGCCGTAATAGGCGTCCCTGATTTTAGTGTTTTAAATTACGTAACTTATCGGTTTGCATTTTGAATTGTTGTTAAAATGGGGCACTGTTAATCCGATGGAATTGCAGGTAGAGCTCAATGAAAAACCTCTCGAAGCATTGTTAGCTTAATTACTACTATTAACATACCAGAGTCGAGCGTACTTAACTTTATTGCGGGAAATAACCTCTAACTACTGATAATTAGATTGGTTTATTATTGGCTGGATATTCATAAGTTTTGACTGGGACTTAGGCTTGTTTGGAGGCAATATAAAACCATAAAATAAATACCATCACACCTTATGTTCTTAAGAGTAGAGATATATTGCTGTTACTCAAAGACAAATCGACACACGTCTGAACTTCTTCTTAAACGTTTGCAGGTTTCCGTTTTATGTCTTGCTTCATAGTAAAGCTCCTGGTGTGACAAATTATTTTACTTATATCCTCACGCCTTCCCATAAGGAAGGAATTGGCACACCCACTTTCCTCCAAATATATATTTTAAGTGCCAACATGACACATGGCGAGTCCATCGCCGTAACTAAAGCACAACTTATAAATACGCCTCTGAATTTCATCTCGAACGTTTGCAGGTTTTGGTCTTGATGTCTTTTCCTTCACCGTAAAGCTCGTGGTGTGTTCGGAAAATCGTTTTGGTACAGTCGAGATCCGAACTTGCAATATTTTTGTTGCAGGCACCACTCAAACTGCCACTCGGCCACCAAGCCTCTTTATAATTTATTTAAAATTCTCTCCAGAGCAACAGAATATACCCGTTTATTTTATTACGTATATTTATTCCAAACTACAGCTTTAAGGCTAAATATTTATACGTTCGTCTATTTCCTCAAGAACGATCGTCCATAAGTACAAAGATTAAGGTAAATAATGGGCACATTTCGATAAAATTCCGCTCATAGACGGCGAAGAATGTATATTTGAATAGTAGCGCAGGAGACCTTGGCTCACGCCTCGCCGCGTGGGTACTGCCATTGTCACCCTCATCTTTTGTCGGCATTCGATAAAAAGGGATGTATTGATAGATAGGGTACATATATATTATATGTATATTTATACTACACTTGATAAGCTGGCTTGAGTGACTACAAAATACATTCAAATCTGACTGTTATCAATGTGAACATTTTACTGTTTTGCTAGAATCCTATTTGCAGCTGATGAAATAATACTGACACTACTCTACACTAAACAATAATAGTAGCTGTGGTTGGTTATTTAAATATTATTATCAATCATTATCAGTGCAAGGACTGAGGATAATGTTAATGTAATTTCCCAGGAATGGAATATGTGTCGGGGTAATGGTGATGACTCATTGATGTTTTATATCCTTTGTCTTTCAAAAAACTATATTTATTAAAGGCTATGTAAGTATTATAATATATTTCCAGGATGACCTTCTGAGGAACTTCTTGACCTCTTTTTTATTTTCTTCTCTAGCTTCAGAAGAGTACAGCATGGTGTTCTTCGAGAAGGGTGTGAAAAGATTCCTGCAGGGTCGGTAGCGCGCGAGTGATACCCTGGTGTTGCAAGCGTCCATAGACGGCGGTAACCGCTTACCATCAGGCCGCATGCTTGTTTGCCATGCAAGTGGTATAAAAGAAAAAAAACATAGCTCATGATTTAGCTTTTGCCGATAAAACATCAACGGGGAGTTTATTCCATAGGCTTACAAGCAATTTCTTATAGAGTGATAATACCACGATCTTAGATAACGTAAGAAAATTAAAGCCAACTTTATTTTTCGTCTTTGCGCAACGTTTACCCAGTTCCCATATATTGGTCCGCTAACGCACATTAGTTAGGGTTGGATGACTTCGGTTACATTTTCATGAAGGTCCCTAAGATATCTACTAGGCCCCTGAAATAGGGAGGACGCGTATATTGCGTAGAATGTTTTATCGGGATTTTAAATGTAAAATAAAATATAAAAGTGTGTGCAAGAAGAGGCAGAGGAAGGCCACGTTCCAACTACCTGGATCAAATAGATCGGACTCTGAAGGACGGGAACGTTAAGAGTACTCGAAACCGACGAGCATGTTTGAAGAGACTGATGAATGTGGACGAAGCGAAAGAGGTATGTAAGTCTAGAGAGAACTGGCGCTCTATACTCTCTGCCTACCCCGTTAGGGACTTGGCGTGATGATATGTATGTATGTATGTATGTAAATAAAATATCTGTGAATTTTTAGTGCATAAATACTGCTGTTAATATCTTTTATCTTTGAGCCTTCTATGAAGCTTCCTGAAGGGGTAGGCCGACATACACAATTAGCCTCTTTACGCCTTTGATATATTTAGTATTCCAATATTATAAGACAGTCGATGGTCTCAATTGAACGACTTCCGTCATTAATTTCTAGTCACATATTTCAATGCTTCCTGACGGTGTTTTATTTCATCGCAAGTATCTATGTGATAAATCACTACTAACGTTCCAATTCTCTTCGATCAAGGTAGTTTTAATATTTTTTTTTTTTTTTTATACCTCTTGGGTGGCAACAAGCATGCGGTCCGCCTGATGGTAAGCGGTTACCGCCGCCTATGGACGCTTGCAACACCAGGGGTATCACTCGCGTTGCCGACCCTGCAGGAATCTTTTCACACTCTTCTTGAAGAACTCCATGCTGTACTCTCCAGGGAAAACCTCAACGGGGAGCTCATTCCACAGCCTGAGCGTTCGCGGAAGAAAACTCCTTTGGAAGCGCACAGTGCGAGACCTTTGTGGTTCCAAGGTATGGGGATGAATTCCCCGTCGATGGCGAGAGGTGCGATTATATTATTAGATATTATAGATTGAATTATTAATTTCTGTACACCTAAAAAGGAACCAGACGATATAATCATACTTAGGTATAGCAATGATTAACGAACACCACTGAATCATAAATGAGACCCGCTAATTGCGTTTCAGCGAATATCATTCAATTTAATTGATTACGCCGCAGATTTAACAAATAACCGTGAATGTTTCATTCCTTTTAAAAAAGTTGGATATGCCTTAATTTGATAAAAAAACATATACTACTTATATGTAGGGGACGTAAAATTAACCTACGAAGAAATGAGGATATCTTCTAGCTTTCCTATAAGGGTCCACGAAGGGATAGACAGGGGTGTGTTTAGTAACACATCCTCTTTTCACCAGAGGTATATTTAGCTGCCAATGTGACAGATGGCGAGTCCATCGCCGTTTTTCAAGCAGGACAATACTTAGGAGCTTTAACTTCTACTTAGACTTTTTCCTCCACAGCTAAGTTCGTGGTATGTATCGTGAATTACTTGACGTATTTTTGTTAACGAAATTCACAAAAATATCAGGTTAGTCAGATATTACGTAATAAAATTCTGTATAGCATTGTTATTTTACACGAAAAGTTGCAAATGTTTATAACAAGTATATATACGAAAAACTTTAGGTTTTTAATAATTTCGCTTTATGCATTCCAATTTTGTTAAGTATTCATGCACTGCATGATAATTTGAATGAATAAATAAAATACTTTACGAGTTCACTCTATTGTAAGCTTGTGAGATTTAATGTTATTTTATACAAAAACTTTTAACGAAGTAAAAACATTTATAACAAATGTAATTTTACTGTTTAATAATGCTACAGAACAAACGAAACTAAATCACAACGAAGCTTAGTTTTCGATTCACAACTATAAATCGTAACTTGACGTTCGAATGGCAAAATTATCGGAAGTGTGTACGCTAGAGTTTTAAGATTAATTACCTTCGGGATTATAATTCATATTAATAAATGCAAATCACAGTGTAAAATATAACAGTCACCTAGCATATATAATACGACGCATTTATGTATGTACCTACATGTGGAAAGGATCTCCGTAGGGTATGTTGTAATACAATTCTTCATTTCGCCAGATATATATTTATGTTCCAATGTGACAGATGGCGACTCCATCGCCGATTTACAAGAGCTACGGCTACGCAACGGTGATTGTGTGTTTCAAATCAGCCCGTCACCTACAACACAAAGATTGCAAATTCTAATCCTGACTGTATCCATGAAATTTTCTGAATGAGTGACTTTGCGGGCAAGCAAGGAAAAAGCCTAGATATGTTTGAGAAGAAATTTTAAGACGTATATACAGACGAACATAATTACATATATGAGAAATGGCGACAGACTCACAATCTGTCACGTCGATAGATATTAATTTGGATAATAGTGGGCGTATCCCACTAGTCTCCAGAAATATCTATATATTAGAATACTACTAGGTATTCACCTCTGCCTACCAAATCGGGGATCCTTGTGGGAAGGCGTGGAGATACTCATACATGTTTTTAAAACAATTACCAAAAGTATATATACTAACGCCGACTTAAGATTTGAAGAAATTATTAACGCCGGAAAAGTTGTCAACTTTTCTTCGTCTAAATTAATGAGTTCCGCATGTAATTGATTTATTACGGCTAATTAGCCGCGCTAATCGCCAGCGTATCGAAGCATCATCTATATCTCCCTGCGTCTGTCAACGCTGTCAAAATGTCAACGCAATATATTTAAATCAAATCGGTAAATATGTGCAAATACATTATTAACTCAAATTTATAACAATTTGAACAGACGCTTGATTTTAAATTAAAAAGATTTATTAGTGAATAGACGTAGGGGCAGTAGTATTATTAATCTGTACATTTCACTGTTTCATCTTATATTTTATACATACATATTATCACGCCAAGTCCCTAACGGGGTAGGCAGAGAGTATAGAGCGTCAGTTCTCTCTAGACTTACATACCTCTTTCGCTTCGTCCACATTCATCAGTCTCTTCATACATGCTTGTCGTCATGTGCATATTTTTTATTTTATAGATAATAATAAAAAATATGCTTTCACCTAATTGTCGCTTACCTTACTTATTGGCGCCTTAGTCGTTTCTGGATACTTGACACTATTTCTGCCCGAAAACAACTCTCAAATTTAAACTACTTTAAAGTTTTGCGTAAACTGACTTCTTTTTGCAAAACTGTTAAATCTGCTTTCATTTAATATAATTATGTCCTCACTAATGGAGATGGGGTAATAACCAAGTTTAGGTTAAGTGATAAACGAAAAGATTATAATTAAGTAGTCTCTTTGTTTTGGAAAAGTGATCAAAAATGTATTTATGAAAACACATTTCGAGACTTCAGTAAATAACTTAATTTCATTTCAGTTCAGTGTCAAGTATCCAAAAACGACTAAGACGCCAATAAGTTGGGTAAGCGACAATTAGGTGAAAGCATATTTTTATTTTTGTCTAAAAATATCAGATCATTATCATCATCATCATCAGCCTACTCTAGTCCACTGCTGGACATAGGCCTCCCCTAATGAGCGCCATAGCGCCCTGTCTTCAGCTTGCCGCATCCAGCATCTGCCAGCAGTCCTTCGCAAATCGTCATCCCACCTGGTCGGAGGGCGTCCTACACTACGTTTGCCTAGTCGAGGTCTCCACTGAAATATAAAAATATCAGATGAAATAGTGAAATGTACAGAGATTTTGTTGTACGAGCTTTGACAGATATTTTATTCAAACACTCAAGGATGAAAACAGCAAAGGAATCAAAACAGCGAGCAGGTACGAAGAGACGAGAGAATGCGAATAAAGCGCAAGAGGTCGGTAAGTACACAGAAGTGGCGCTGTCCTCTCTTCCCACCCTGAGATACACTAGGCATAATGATATGTATATGCAAGTACGTATTCATATAAAAAAGTACCTTTTAACAATGTAATGTAATGTAAAAGTACCCTTTCCAACACTAAAAAGAGGCTTCACTCATGTGGAATAACGATCGTACAATTCGTACGTTACAATTGACGAGCCAAAATGCAATTAAACAGACAGAGAGGGCGAATTTAAACAGTAACAAGGGTCTAAGGCAGGTCGTCCTTCATGTTAGCTTATTTCTTTCCCGTGGCTTCGCTCGAGTTTTAGAGGTTAGAGGAAATTTATTCGAAATATTTGGTTTACTTCGGGGATAACATATATTCCGTATCGTTTATGTACTGTGGACAACGTGTAGCAAATAATGTGCGTCAGTAAGCCTTGTTGTAATGCTCGAAAATATACAAGCTAGTTTCTTATCGCTCGAGAACAAAATAAATATACAACTAATTTCAACTACTACTACTATTTTCTTACCGGAACTATCCTATATCTTTTCTATAGCCAGATACTTTAATTTATAATATAATTAAACCTGCCTAGATATAGTCATGCTTGAGTAACGGCGATGTACTCGGCATCTAGTACCAAACATATATATCTGTCGGAAAGTGGGCTGTGGGTAATACCTATACACCACTGCCTACCCCTTCGGGGACCCTTGTGGGTAGGCGTGAGATGTGAAGACGTAAAAGCATTACAAACAAACAAAAACACACCTACGATATTAGTTAGTTAGGATGTAATGAGATCCTTAGTAACCAGATATATGTCAGTCAACAATGTAACTCAGTTATAGTAGGTATCCCAATTAATATTTTGTAGTTACAATCGTGTTATGACGGACCTTCATTAAAAGTAAAAATAATAATATTTAGAGATTGGTGAATATGGATGAAGCGAAAGAAGTCTGAGAAGATACATAACTAGAGAGAACTAGCGTACACCTTTGATGACAAGAGCATATTTTATATGAGCCCTGGTAGTCTATACTAATGTTTTTGTAAACATTGTTCCTTTCAGTGAACATTGAAGTGTGTGACTAACACTAAAGAGAACGAAAGAATCTGAAATATTATATGCAAAGTTGTGCCTGAAAAATGTCGACAGGCGGATTTATCATGTTTAAACTTGAATTAATTATCGAATCCCGACTGTACCAATGAGTTTTTTCTGAACTTAAGTACAGTGATTAGTCACACCACGAGCTTTACGGTGAAGGAAAATATCGAGAGGAAACCTGAGAAGTAATTCAAAGGCGTATGTATTGTCGTGCTTGAGTAACGGCGATGGACTCGCCATCTATCACGTTGGCACCTAATATACCTCTGGCGGAAAGTACCTATACACCTCTGCCTACCCCTTCTGGGTCCCTTGTGGGAAGGCGTGAGGATATTATTATTATTATTATTATTTTATTAAACATTATTATATTTGAGCAAAGGATTACTACACCCATATTTGTCCCATCACAATTATAATTAAACATGCATTTAACGTAAGAGCCTTATCATAAATTTACCGCAGAGCGTGGAATAAGTTATGAACAGCTATAAACATAACTAAAGGTAAGTAATTAAACAGGCGTTACCGCTTCGAACTAAATAACAAACCCACGCGAGTCGTTGGGGAGTCCTCGTAAACCGGATTATGTTTGCATTGAACTCTGTTCAAAACAAATATTATCTGCTCCATTATTTGTATCGTCACTCACGTCAACACGTCGATGAACTCACGGGGTAGGCAAAGAGAGACGAGCGCTCGAGTCTCTAGCAGTCAGACCTTTTTTGGTACATTGAAATTCAGATTTTATTTGTATAACAGCTAAGGCTTTTATTGTTTTAGCATTATCGTAGCAAATTGTGTATGTGTGTGACAAGCTTATCTATACTAATATTATATTAACTAATATTATAAAGCTGATGAGTTTGTTTGTTCGAACGCGCTAATCTCAGAAACTACTGGTTGGAATTGAAAAAATATTTTTGTGTTAGATAGTCCATTTCTCTAGGAAGGCTTTAAGCTATATAATATCACGCTACGACCAATATGAGCGAAGCATAAATGAATAATGTTACCAGAACGGGAAAAAATATTCCTTTTTGAGAGCTTCCGTTGCGTGCGCTGCGTAAACGATTTAAGTTACACAAATATCATGTATGACAGAATTGTTCCTCTTTAAAAGTTCTAAAAAAAAGTCCGCGACAGCATATGTCTATCTTTTAAGATTGACTCACTATAACCTTTTTAAGGCAATCAAGTCTAACTTTGGTGTGACAATACATAATGGACGAAATAAAGACAGTCGCGAATTGAATAGGGAAGATAATATACCATAAATGGCCACCCTATACGACAGGACAGCTTCTTTAAGTAAATATTTGAAGGAAAATAATGTGAAAAGACAGGAAGAGCTAGACCCAAGATTGATACATGAGTCAGATCAAATCGAAAAAAGTGTATCTCATGACAGTTAGGGATGTCAAAGCGATTGCGTTGGCCGCTAAGAATTCAGCTCTTGAATGTATCACGATTAAATAATTGGCTCGTATATCCGAGGAACGCAGACTCAAAGTCAGGATTCGATTAGCATAAGGTTAGTAAATCCGTACGTTTCGGACTGCACATAGCATTTGCATAACTACCGTTGCACAGCGAACGGGCGCGAATGAATCTGTGTGCATTTACATTTATATAATTTGAAAATATTTCTCTCAGCCAAAACTTTGTTGGTTTAAAATCGAATATTATCCCCGTTGTACCGAATAATAATGTTAATTATGTTTCGCTCACCGAGTGTCAAGGGCAATAATTAAACAAGTTTCTTTTAATCTTAGTTAAATATTTTTAAGAACTTTAGCACCCCATTGCACTATTTCAGTCTTATCGGAATGTTTTTTAGTGGCAGTATTATATATGAATTAGGTTATTTTAGGGCATATTATTTACATGAGTTTTTCTAAACCTAAGTACAGTGATAAGCCACACCACGAGCTGTACGGCGAAGGAAACCATCGAGAGGAAACCTGCATACGTCTGAGAAAAAATTCAAAGGCGTATGCATAGTCGTGCTTGAGTAACGACGATGGACTTGCCATCTGTCATTTTGGCACCTAAAATATATCTCTAGCGAAAAGTGGGTGCGTAGGTGTAGGCCCTTGTGGGAAGGCGTGAGGATATATTTTATACATATATATACAAACACAATTAACGTAACACTGAAGTAAATATAAACCGCTTACGCACTGGATTTTTACTAAAATCACCATTATAAAACAAAATCTTCTGGTGTTGCAACATTTAAATCGCCCAAGTCTTGGTTCTTTTCCATCTCTTTCATTATCATCATTAAGGCTCTCATCTTTAAAAGATGCATAGCTTTTAAAAACACGTTTAATAATTTATTTTATTTATAAATAGTATAGGCGTATTTATAGTCGTGCTTGAGTAACGGCGATGGACTCGCCATCTGTCACGTTGGCACCTAATATACCTCTGGCGGAAAGTGGGTGTGTGGGTATTACCTATACACCTCTGCCTACCCCTTCGGGGACCCTTGTGGGAAGGCGTGAGGATATATTATTATTATTATTATTATTTAAGTATTCTTATATTGCGGTGTATTTCTTAAATAAGTCTAATTCTAAATTTAAGTTGAAATTACTGTATTAATTGACTCTAAATAAATCCACTTAAAAAAATTCAAAGTATAATCACACTTTTTAAAATTAATAAGGTCTAGGTACTTAAAAACAGATGCTGCGCAAATAATAACACACTTAGCGAGATTGGAGAAAATTGAAAATCGTATTTGTCTTCTAATTACGTACATGTCAACATCCTGGCTTGTGGGCTTTGATCTCGAAAACATTGAATTAATATTAAAATGTTCGCGTAAATTTACTTGTGTTAGCTTTTACTCTAAACTTGTTCAATGAGTTATTACTATCTCATCCGTTAAGAATGGCATAATGATCAGCAGGGAACATATTTACTGAATAACCTTCGGTTTACAGACTTTATACATTATTTATCTAATGTATTTTTTAATTCCGTGTATATATAACACTAGCTGTCCCGCCCAGCTTCGCCCGGGTGTAAAAGTAAAATTTCCTGAAACACGATCGCAGCGCCACCTATCGGGTCCAATTGTGATGTATGCTATCCTTTCTTTTAAGTTGGATCAAACTGCACACGGTGTGCAAATTTGATTGAAATCGGTTAAGTAGTTCAGGAGCTCATCGTGGTCTTGATTGCCATAAAAAAGGTTATAGTGAGTCAATTTTAAAAGATAGACATATGCTGTCGCGGTTTTTTTTTTAGAACTTTTAAAGAGGTACAATTGGTTTGCGTCGCAGGCACTCGCCTCGAACCACTCGGCCACCACGGCTCCTATGTAGTTACATACGTAAATACAGAGGACTAGAAGACGAAGCAATAAAACTGCATAAAGGCAAGAATGAGTAAGGGCTAGAATTGTAAGATACCAGCTAAATTTTTAAATTCTTTAAATAAATCAAAAACAAAAGATGAAAAAATACACCCGCGTACAAAATTGCTACTTTCCCATTTAATTAAAAAGTTGACTTTAATAACAGACTCAAGAAACAAAGTAGCGTCAGCGAACCGATACTGTTATCAAACGGAAGAAAATTAAAAATTCAAAGCGCCAAGTTAGGGCCTCGCTTATGTAAAGCGACCGAATATATTAAACGACAAAAAGAAAAACATCCACTTGATACGCGATCTACATACAAAATTTTGAATTTGAGGTAGTTTGGTCGTGTTTTAGGCAGCATTTTTCTGTACTTATAATTATTATAAGAGGTGTTCGTTTGTTTGTATGTTTGAACGCGCTAATTTTAAGAACTATAAATTCGATTATTTTTAAATAGAATCCTTTTATTTGAGAATGCCGTTTATATATCGTCATTACCCAAGGGAGCGAAGGAGTTATCATATTTATATATATGTTTACACCTTCTAACAAGACCCCAAGGAGCTTTACGGTGAATCAAAACTGCGAAACAAACCTGCACACGTTTAAGAAGAGATTCAAAAACGACTTTGGGGATTCATGTAGGACGGCGTGAAGGTATAAAAAATGCCAAGTCGGTCAATCCGACCTATTGTGTATGGTCAAATTTAAATCAGCGTTATAAGCAGAGCGATAGCAGATTTTTCTTGTTTGATGAATAGTTTTCTTATATAGTATAGAGTCTGGCAGTGCGATGCAACCAAGGAGTCCTCTTATGTCGACCAATTTCATTGATCTAGTCAATAGAGCTATCAAAATTGATGCGAACATCGGCATGAACCATGTTTGCGCAAGTGCGTTGAAAGTGTACTGCGGCAACATCATTAACGGTCGGTAGTTTCATAAACACTTGACGAACCCGTAATACAGTATAGCCTTAAATCAAAATTTGGGTTTGAATTAAGTGTCGAATTTTGAAATTATCTGGTTAAATAATTATAAAGGTTTAACATCGTACTTCTCACGCCTTCCAACAATAGTCCCAGAAGGGGTAGGCGGAGGTGTTCAGATAATACCGATACCCCACTTTCCAACGGAGATTTACTTTTGATGCCAACTTGTCAAATGGCGAGTCCATCGCCGTTTCTCAAACACATATATACGATTTCAAATTTCTTCTCAAACATAAGGTAGTTTTTCTCGCAATGGTTTCCTTCACCGCAAAGCCCGTGGTGTGTCTCATCACTGTACTAATATTGAGAAATCATTGGTACAGTCGGGATTCGAATTTGCAGTCTTTGTGTTGCAGGCAACGGCTCAAAAAAGTTAGCCACCATGGCTTATAAGTTGTACGAAAACGTTGAAATTCAACATATACGTTACCTTAACCAACTGTTTGAAACAATGTACCTATTATATTGTATATTCAAACTCCAGTGGTCTGAAAAATTTGCTATTTGTTAATTATCGTAAAGTATAAATATAGAGCTAATTACCACTAGCTTTACGGCGAAGGAATACATCGTGAAGAAACCTGCATACGTTTGAAATGAAATTCAAAGGTTTTTGGATAGACGTGTTTGAGAAACGACAACCCTTGTAGAAAAGCGTGAAGATATTAAAGTTATTGGAAGTAGTCAGGCAATAACAATTTAGAATAGCGCAGTTTCAGAGTAAATAGTAATTATGTAAATAATGATGGCCACAGCCGTTGGTGTGTAAACGTATGCTAATGGCAGTAAAGCCGCAGCCAATACCGTGTACCTACTCTAGGCCTATTCTATTGTACAGGACAATGTTGTCAAAGCTTAAATATGAGATACATTTAAATTTAAAAGCTCAAGCTTGGTAAGTATAATTTGCAAACCTGTTTCAACTACATGATATATATATCTATGTCATAATCACGCCGAGGCCCTCACGGGGTAGATATTAAATAGCAGAGCGCCAGTTCACTCTAGACTTACAGACTTCTAGACCTCTTCCTCATACAGCGCCAGTTTAACTAGATTAGATTAATTAAAACTATCTTATATCAAACTTTTTCCATATCCAAATGCTTATATTTCCGAAATAAAACATTGCATTACGTTTTCAAAAGTACGAGCTCATGGGAACTCAATATATATATGCGTAAATAAGTACAAAGGACATAATTATACAGACTAGTGTCAAATAGTCGTGCTCGAGATTCTAATCTATAACCTGAAACGTCGCAGACAGGATTTTTTTTTATATTAACGCCTACGTTTCATGTGCCCTTATAAAAATTAACCTCTTTTGTTCTTTACAGAGCAATCCCCGGCATGTTCCTTGAGAATCAGTGGCATTCGGAATCTATGTGCCCGCATAATTGGTGCTTAGCAGTTTAAGACCTATCGCGCTTTGTTGGTACGCTATTTAAATGCTGATGTTCCAAACCACACGCTCAAGTGGTAATAAGCTTACAATACAATAGACTTGGCGGTTGGCTTTGTACTAAACTAAATGGTATTTATATTGAACTAGCCCGCTTCAGGTCAAGCTGCCTGGCTCCATACGGGTGCAATTAAACAAAAGTAAATTAGGACACATTCAATGTAACCTTGAATAGAACCGTTGTGGCCTTCTCGGTTCGTTCGTTCGAACGGTTCGAGTAGACGCCTGCGACACAGAGATGGCCAGTTCGAATCCCGATTGAGACGATGCATGTCCGCCTTTTGAATGTTGGTAGTTACGTGGACAAATGGTACTAAAGTCAGCAGCTATCTTTATTTCAGGTATTTTTAGTATGTAAACCCATGTCCAGTAGAAGCAATTTGTACCCACCTCAACACACTGCATACCTTTCACTACAAAGAAAATAATCTTCAACTAGAAATTGTGACAGGGCGATTTCTTTTTGATCCCGCACTATTATAGATGTGTCAAAATATGAAGGAAATAAACGCTACGCAATACCTCCGCAATGAAATCAAATAATTTATTCAGTGAATGGGCCGACAAAAGGCACTGGAAGCTACATGGGTACGAACTATGATCTATATCTTTATCGTGTTGTATTTACGAGGTTTACGTCAGAACAGATCTTTACTGCATTTACGCCTTCCCATAAGGGTCCCCGAAGCGGTAGGCAAAGGTGTATAGGCTATACCCATACACCCACTTTTCGCCAGACATATATTATAGGTGCCAACGTGACCAATGGCAAGTCCATCGCTGTAACTCAAGCACGACTTTACATATGCCTTTGAAGTGCTTCTCAAACATATGCAGGTTTCCTCTCGATGTTTTCCTTCACCGTAAAGCTCGTGGTTTGACTAATCACTGTACTTAAGTTCAGAAAAACTCATTGCGATAGTCGGGATTCGATTTGATTTGATTACAATTTATTATTTCAAAAGTTTTATGATCATCACTCCTATCCACGGATGTCCGCGAAGTGTTAGGCAGATATATGTATTAAGACCCAATAGGCTGAGGTATAACCATACACATGGATATGTTATTATTATCCCTAATTACAAACTTCCCGCAGTGATAAGTACAGATATATACAAACAATATTTTCTCCGAAAATATATATAAAAGGGTGCCATCGAGTTTTTTTTGTCCCTCACATGCGTCTAAAATGTATAGAGCTTTTTGTTACACTTCACTGTAAAGCTGTTGCGATCAATCACTGCATTTTAGTTCATAATCTAGTTAGCTCAATCAAACATGGCGTCTGAATTAAAATACGTCACGTCTAACATATATTCAGTGGGTCTTATTATACCTCTGCCCATTCCATTGGGTACCCTTGTGGAAAGCTACAAAGATACTTTAGCAAGTTATTGTTAGTACAGCATTATGCGAAAAGTGAGGCTAAAACATACGCAGAGTAATATTACTATGAATGTTGCCGGTATTATGAGAGGGGAGATTCAGGACAGGAGATTAACGCCATATAAATTTACCTGACCTTAATAACTAAAGTGCTAGAAATGTATAAAAAACATCTGCCGTAAAGCGGTCCGCCTATCCCGTGAATAAATCGGTATGATGATATGTATGTATAAGGTAGAGTTGTTTTGCTTGCAGTATGACACCAAATGGGTTATTTTACCTGCCAATATAGCCATTCCTTTTGAATTACCAATATAAACACCTAAAAGCCTAACGAGAAGATCGCAAGTTCGAATCCCGACTGTACCAATGAGTTTTTCTGAATTTAAGTACAGTGATTAGTCACACGTTTTACGGTGAACAGTTTACGGTGAAGGAAAACATCGAGGGGAAACCTGCATACGTCTGAGAAGAAATTCAAAGGCGTATGTATAGCCGTGCCTGAGTAACGGCGATGGACTCGCCATCTGTCACGTTGGCACCTAATATACCTCTGGCGGAAAGTGGGTGTGTGGGTATTACCTATACACCTCTGCCTACCCCTTCGGGGACCCTTGTGGGAAGGCGTGAGGATATATTATACATTATTTATATAGCCATTCCTTTTGAATTACCAATATAAACACCTAAAAGCCTAACAAGAAAAAATCTCATACAAATAGACAGAGAAACCTAATACACAAATAATAAAAATCACAGAAGCCATATCAAATCACATCCAATTTGATCATATTACCCACAATTGGGCACGCGTGCCTTACCTACCAAAATATTAATAATAATGTTGACGTACACGTATTATGTAAATTATAAAGGCACGGTGGTGGTTATTAAAAACATGAAATTTACAAGCTTAATACATCGCGACACGTGACTCTCGTGCGCATCGCATAATCCCATCGGAGTCGTGTGAACGTTGCTTTAGATGACGTAGGTATTATCTGTATCACTGGCATACGTTTCACGCACTTCGCAAACGTAATATGTTCGTCAAGGTGGAACAAAATTTTGCTATGTAATGCTATTATGTATGTATGTAATTTGCTATAAAAAAGCTTTTCCATTTATCCAAGAAGCTTTGAAATCCGATACTCTATATTATCGTATATACCTAGGTACATACACCTAGGTATATACGATAAAAAAAATATGCCAAGTAAAAGTAAAAGTTGGCATTGCTGTTTGCACGAAGAATCTCTGGGAAAGATTTACTTATTTTACACATAGTTAGTATGGCTATAAACCAATTAATTACACGGATTATGAACTTCATTCATCCACTCATCTCACAATACTCCAGACATGCCAGCTTATCTTCCATCCATTCGCAAACACATAACCGTCAGGGTAAGACTCAAAGAGGGTAAGATATCTTGATACGTGAAGTTTCAATATGACGACTTGAAAATCCCAAAATTCCACAGTTACACAAACGGCGTAAATATTTAACAAGTAAATGTGCACTTTCCTAAAATAGAGCTCACCCTCAATATTTTTACCGTTACCGATAATCAAAGACGCACAGACCCTCAATCACCGGTACTGAATGGAGGCTCGACTATGACACATCACGTTTTATTTGGTGGATGGAGTTATCTGGCCATAACGATTAGTCATGCTGACGTATCTACAACGATCCGCGTATGTAATTCATAACGCGCTTATAACTTATTCGCCCATCGGGATTCGTCCCAATTCAGTTAATAATCGAACAGGGCATAGTTTTTTGACAAGCTCCAATGTGATATACGTGATGTAATTCTGTAAGAGCGGGCTGGCAAACACGTTGCATATTTTCGGTGGTACGTGCGAACTGGGGTCTAGAATATAAATTCTTGGTGAAATGTGTGAAAGAGTGATACTTAATCCAAAATTGCAGTGTCTGCAGCGCCTCCATATGAACTTTTTCACAGCAGAATGAAAATATTTTTTAATATTGAGGCAAGCAGGATCGATTCAACAAGTTCATCGACCCTTGAGTTCTCTTGTTAGATACAATACAATAGAGATAGGTTAAGCAGAGATGTGATAGAGAATCTGATATATATGTATACATACTCTTACGTGAACAATTAGTTAGGTACTTCAAGTGAGTGATATATGTTTACAACTAGTTATTTCGCTAATATTCTCTAATTAAAGATACATTTCAAGTATCAATAGTAACGCTGCTGAAAACATTAACTCTTTATCTCTCTCGTATCGTATCCCTGAGTGCGTCATAGAATACGACTGTGCTGCAAGAGTTTATAATTAATTCTCTGTATATTGTAATTTATGTTGTTGTTGAAACCGTCAATAGTTTAGTTAACGATGCTCGTTACTATTCGGGTCATGTGATTCCAAATTCGAAACTTCAAACAATGTATACATTCCATTCCGAGATGTTTACCTGATAGTTCCTACCACCGCACCTCTCGCCATCGACGGGGAATTTATCCCCATACCTTGGAACCACAAAGGTCTCACACTGCGCGGTTGCTGGAACTGAGGCTGTGGAATGAGCTCCCCGTTGAGGTTTTACCTAGAGAGTACAGCATGGAGTTCTCCAAGAAGGGTGTGAAGAGATTCCTGCAGGGTCAGCAATGCGCGAGTGATACCCCTGGTGTTGCAAGCGTCCATAGGCAGCGGTAATCGCTTACCATCAGGCGGGCCGCATGTTTGTTTGCCACCCAAGTGGTATAAAAAAAAGGTTATAATAATAATATAATATATCCTCACGCCTTCCCACAAGGGTCCCCGAAGGGGTAGGCAGAGGTGTATAGGTAATACCCACACACCCACTTTCTGCCAGAGGTATATTAGGTGCCAAAGTGACAGATGGCGAGTCCATCGCCGTTACTCCAGCACGACTATACATACGCCTTTGAATTTCTTCTCAGACTAAAATAAACAAATTAGAAAAAATATATTATGTCCATACCTATGTATTGTAAAGGTCGGTAAGATATGCAATAGTTGAATAGTGTTCTGGTAGCAATGTCTTTATTCGCCACTAGCTATCCTTATAGAAGCGAAGTTCATAAGACGTCAAACCTACGGCATTTTATGGTGGAAGTGTAAGAGAAAAACTATCATATCATATCATCACCCCAAGTACCTAACGGGGTAGGCAGAGAGTTTAGAGCGCCAGTTCTCTATAGACTTACATACCTCTTTCGCTTCGTCCACATTCATCAGTCTCTTCATACTTGCTCGTCGGTTTCGAGTACTCTTAACGTTCCCGTCCTTGAGCGTCCGATCGATTTTATCCAGGCAGTTGAAACGTGGCCTTCCTCTGCCTCTTCTTGCACACACTTTTGCTTTTTATATCTGCTTCGTCAATCTTTCTTCACTCATCCTTTCTATGTGTCCAAACCAACGTAACATGCCTTTCTTCATCTTTACAATCACGCCTTCATTCACGCCAGTTGATTTGCGAATCTCTTCATTGCGGAGAAAAACTATTCTGTAAATAAACACAGACTGCGTGTACTGCGATCAAGAAATTTCAAATCTTCTTTTCTTCTTTCAATAAAATCAATATTGAGATATTAAGTCCATTAGGCGATGAGTATACATTTATGCTAAAGTCTTTGTGATCAATTTAACAGACTGTTAAAAATACTAGGAATAAAATAAATAATATACCTAAATGTTAAGAAATACAACCTTCTTATGATATCCATATTTTGAATATTGTAATATCATCAAGCTGAGTCCCTAACGGAGTAGTCAGAGAGAATAGCTTGTACGTACTGAGCAATTATGGTAAACAGCTTTATAAAAAGTTCTCAAAATAAAGGAAATAATTCAAAGTAATTTTGAATTCTAATACATATCAAATATTCTTTTACAGCCTTATGAAGTACAATTTTGTCATCGTCAACCCTTAAAAAATACGAGAATCAAAACATACTACCATGGTGCGATGCTTTCAAAAGCCATTCAGTCGTTTTAACTCTCAAATATTTCGTTTCGCCTTCTAAAAGGCTCGACCAACCGAAAGTTAATACAATTTCCAAATCAAAAATCGGATTCTCGTCTCAAAGAAACGGGGAATTGTTTCACTCCGGTCGAAAAGATTTGATTTTCATCCAGCGCGATTCCACCCGAGCACACAGTAATGAAAATGTTCGTAGCACTAAGTTTGCATTGCGGAACTTGTTTTTAATAATTCTGGCCGTTACCAAATCAATGTTGAACAGTTTTCCAGCTTTTTTAAATATCAAGTGGTCTTTATTTTCATGAAATGTTCATGATTGGAAATTTATCTACAGGTAATTATGATTTTCTTCAAAGTTATTTGTGTACAATTTTACGATACTATGCAATACACTTAAATATACGTTAGATATCGTTAATATAGTACTTGTTTTTTGTGACATTTACTACTTAAATGGTATATTTCCTTACGTTTCTTACAAAGAGCATACCAATCATTCTGAACACTCGCATTATAAATTGTGTTAGAATTTAACATAAAGTGCTTCTGTGGAACAACGTTCAATAAGACTTTTTTCTTTGAAGACGTATGCAAGATTTCTTACAGTGTTGTCCTTCGCAGAAAACGTCTTAATTGAGTTGTTGTCGTCTTAAAAATTTGAACCCTAAAATTAAAGTGCGAGTATAAAAAGTACATATTTTATCAAGATCAATCCATAAAGTGATCCAACACTAACGTTATTTGCGAGACGACCCCCAATTAAATATGCTGACTTTTACATAGACATTTATATAGAACAATTAATACTAATAAAATTAATGGCGCTGCACGTCTATAACTATGTATGTACTATCTAAAAACTCAATTCAGAGAACAAACTCATAAACGTCAAAATTGGATAAAGCGATCGGTGGAGGCAGTCAAATGAAGTTTCTCGCTCTCTGGTGGCCCGATTTCATTTCAACGTACTTCTTGATATCGGCTGTCCATTTCTCGCTATGATATCCGGATTCATACTTTAAGGTCGGTTGGATATTTTTCCATCTTTTTGTGACTGAGGCGAAGCTTACTTAATCACTGCACGTAGCTTTTCATACTTCCCTTGTTTGTTTGATCAATGGAATAAGAAAGTACAGCATGAAGTTTTTTTTTTATACCACTTGGGTGGCAAACAAGCATGCAGTCCGCCTGATGACGGTTACCGCCGCCTATGGACACTTACAGCATAGGAATATCTTCCGCGCGTGCGCGACCTACAGGAATCTTTTCACTGCTGCCAGAACTCTTTCTTATACCGGGAAATCCTCAACGGGGAGCTCATTCCACAGCCTGAGCGTTCGCGGAAGAAAACTCCTTTGGAAGCGCACAGTGCGAGACCTTTGTGGTTCCAAGGTATGGAGATGAATTCCCCGTCGATGGCGAGAGGTGCGGTGGTAGAAGTTGGAAGTGGGCATCATGTCGAACAATTCTGTTATTCAAGAAGGGTGTGCGAAGATAATTGTAGGGTCTGTAGCGCATGAGTGCTGTTACCACTTATCATCAAACGTGCGAAGTGGATAATTCGATTCATAAAATCAAAAATCAAAATCAAAATATTTTTATTTCACATAGGCCCAGGTGGGCACTTATAAAACGTCGAAAAAGAAGCACGGTTCGGGTTAGTTGCTTCCATGGAGAAGAACCGGCAAGAAACTCCATGGTTCTCCATAAGTCATTAAGACAACGTAGAATTTAATGTAATAGTAATAATAATATATCCTCACGTCTTCCCACAAGAGACCCCGAATGGGTAGGCAGGGTGTATAGGTAGTACCCACTCACACCTAACTCTGAAATAAGAGCGTTACCGTAGCCTATTTACGTTCACAATACCGAAGAATATTTTGCAAAGATAGATATATTATGATTATAAATCGAGATGTCCCCAAAGGGGTAGGTAGGAATGTAATAAAAACTTTTCGCCAGAGACATACATACATGTCTGAGAATATACATCTTTGTCTGCAGTATAAATGTAAACGTATGCAGATTTCGTGACGTTGTTCTTCATGTATCCTTACAAGATACAAAATAAAAAATATGTCTTTATGTTAATAAAACAAAAATATAAATTAACATCATTATACACGATACATTTTTATATGCGCCAAAAAAAGTAAATCCTAAGTCAATAAATGTTGGAATCCGTGCGCAAACGGGCAAAGTTATCATTGCCTTGGGTTTGCAGCGTAACGAAATTCAATTTTCACTACTACATAAACCAGATATTAGTAGTAACACTTTTGAACTATGTAGTTACCATCTCGTATATAGTGTTAGGTACGCTTGTCTTACACAATAAAGTTTTGATGTTTGGTTATATACTTAAACCTTCTTAAGTTAAGCGAATGACAAATTTAATTTATGCATACATAATTATCATCTCGGAAAGTTTCTCGCAGGATATACCGCAGTGTCAGTTCTCTTTTACAAACGACTTGCAGCGATCTTTCACTTCATCCACAATCATCAGTCTCTTCATACGTACTCGTACGTCACTTTTTGACTTGTGTTAAATGTACACGTAAAAAGTTGCTCACGGTAATCTAAAGCCCCATTTAGTGGCGCCGTTTTTATAAATATGTTATAGGAGTGTAAATAAAAAACGTATTGAGTGAAATAAGATCATAATCAAAAAGTAATTGCATAAAATATGCCTCAGGCCTTCCCACAATAAGCAAAAGTGCAAAGGTAATACCCACACACCCACGTTCACCCAGATATATTTTAGGTGCCAACGTGATAGATGGCGAGTCCATCGCATACATACGCCTTCGAATTGCTTCTCAGATGTATGAAGGTTTCAAATTGCATTACAAATTAAACACGGAAGTTGGTGAACAATTCCATGAATAGTTAAGCCTTGCTTTACACAATTAAACAATTATATAATTTCCATATTAGGTACCACACAATTAAGTCCTGCTTTTTGTATGTCAGCAAAGTGGCTCTGAATACCACTGCGGAGCTACCGACAGTTTATTGTAAATAGATACGAGCCACGAAAACCGTAAGATCATTGCACTTTATGGCGAAATTACATTCGACATTTTATTCAAATCGCACTTAACCGCACTCACACATCCACACACACACACACACACACACACACACACACACACACACGCGCGCGCGCACACACACACACACACACACACACACACATACATACATACATACTTACATAAATACGTACATACACACTAGGAACTCTGTTACACCTCTTTCTAGAGATGATTTGTTAATATCTGCGACAGTTTTATACTACTGCAGGCATTATCGGAAATTTATTTGTTACTATGTTTTCTGTTCCTTAATAAATATAACAACAATAATAATAATGAGTCTAGCCTATTAAGCGTCAAGGATTGCTATTGTTAAACATTAACTCGCTTTCACGTACAATTTTTTTTTCAGTAATAGTGGTTTGCTTCAACGAGAACAAGTAATAAATATTTGAAATCGGTTCCTTAACAACAAATGATACCAAATGCATTGAGAAGCGGCGAAACATCTACAATCAGATTTGCGCTGGGGATTCACTGTTACTTGGAAAAATATGAAGAAGTCTTCTGTTTGTGGAATTCTCGCGAGTAGCGGATGAAATATATTTCTATGAATAGGAAAATGTAATCGCTTGACGTTTTCATTTCCATAGACACTTTGTATTTTCATTAGATGAGTTTCTATTCTAAGTTTATCCTTATATATATATATATCTTCTGTACGTGTGTATATCACTGAACTCCTAATAAACGGTTGAACCGATTTTAATGAAATTTTCAGTATGTCTTCATGGAATTCGAGAATGGTTTAGATCCACAATCGGACCGGCGCCACCATCGTATTTTTTCACCCGAGCAAAGCTGGGCGGGACAACTAGTAATATGTAATTTCCTGACATTGATTTGAACTTTAAAACTTTTTATACGTTAACAACAAACAAGTCCTCCTAGAGAAAAGTTAATAAAGCTTTCTTACCGTAAAGTCTTGTGAATTCCAGAAAACAGAACTTTTCACTGTGTGAATGATGAGTGTCTCATATATAGAACCTCTGCCCACACAGGTCTTCTATAATATTCAGCAATTTTTTTTCAAGCTAAAATTATATTGCTGATATAAGATTTATAATTATGTTAAGGGTATGTGAATAAATAACAGCTGATCATGAAGCAGTTACAATATTTATACAGATGTTGCATTCACAACTCGATAAAGGAAAGTAATTGGTTTTAATTATTGTAATTTTAGCGATTGATAAGCTGAAGAGAATTTAATATAGAAGGCTTCCAACACAGAAAACGCTTTGGACAGAATATTAATTGTATAATTAGTTTTGATTATGTATAGTGTAGTGTAGTGTAGTTTTGATATATCTGACCAAATCATTTAGACAAAAGAGAGGTAGGGCATAACGGGTCTCCCGTTCGAATTTGGAGCTGCCCGACTGGGGCAGGACCTCCACCTTATAGAAGTCCGTAGGCAAATAACACAATTTATTGTGTTGTGTTCCTACGTGGTGAATAAGGTTTCCAGTAAGGAGCTCCTTGGGGAGGGGGGAGGATTGTTACATTGTGTTGGAAGCATAGGGATTAAACCTTATGCTGACAACACACTATAACTCTCCGAACACAGAGTGGCAACGCGCAAGTGATACTTAAGTATCGTGAGCGTAAATAGGCTACGGTAACCGTTTCCCATCAGGTGGGCCGTATGCTTGTTTGCCACTCTTGTTGTATAAAAAAAAAAAAACTTCTTCTTTTCTCCCCATAAGAGTTATGTAGAAAAAGGAATGTAGAATAAACCTTACTTTAAACATATATTTATGTATGTGGCCATATATCAAACAATAATACTTTCACTGTAGAGCTAGCGTTAATCTACTCTATTTATAACAGTAAAATTAAACGGCGGAAAGTCGATGTGTGGGTACTACCTATACACCTCTGCATACCCCTTCTGCCTGCCTACATCTGGAAAGGCGTGAGGATATATTATAAATTCAAATATACATATCATCACGCCGAGACGCTCAACGGGGTAAGCAGGGAGAATAGAGCACCAGTTCTCTCAAGACTTACATACTCTTTCATTTCTTCCACATTCATCAATATCTTCATACATGTTCGTCGGTTCCAAGTACTCTTGACGTTCCTGTCCTTGAGTTAAATAATACAAACATATCATGATAATAATACAATTCAATACCAATATTAGCCAGTTTTAATTAATTCACCTAAATAATTAAAATCATCGCGATCTAAATCATTTTATGTTATTTCACCATTTAGATTAAAAAAATCTTAAATTATAAATTGACTGCTAGAAAAACTTGCCTTAGTAAGTTTTTCTAAATATATTACAAAAAGCTCTCATATGTAAACAATGAAGGAAATATTGTTAAGTCTTGTACTTTACAATATTTTCTTCGGTATCGTGAACACACATTACTTAAAGCACTTTACGAAGGAAACTTTAAACTAGGTGAGGCTCATACTTAACATCACTTGAAGCTCTAGTTCATAAGTGGGTATATAATGTTGCAAACAAATCTTCTTAAATGTTACAAGAGTCTTCTTTTACTTTAACATTTTCTATAAGTAATATTTGCAACGTAGTATTTTCAGAAACAAATGTCTTTAACGTAGATTGGATACTACAACCGTTTATAAGACAGGTTACTGATGTTTGTATTAATATGCAACTAAAAAATTTGATACGAGATCACATTGTTTGATTGCATTTTAATGCGCCGGTGGTATGATAAAGTAAATGATAAAGTATATGTGATAAAGTAAAAGTGTCACGAAACGCGATCGTTACCGGGTCCAATTTTATTGTATTTTCAAACCATCCAGAAAGATCCAGAAAGAGAAACTTCGAGGACCCTTGTGGAAAGGCGTGAGGATACTGAAAGAAGAGGCAACCCACAAGATTAAATTGATCGACCAAATAAGGATGGAAGCACCAAGAATCCTCAAAACTGGCAAGCATGTATGAAAATGCTGACGAATATAGAAGTGTGTAAATTTTGAGACAACTGGCACGCTACTCTGTCTGACAATTCCTTAGGACTTAGCGTGATGAAATGTATGTTTATAAAAAAATTATAATAAAGCTCGTAAGCTGCGACTAAAAGGTAAGGCTGCGTTACTTCGAACTGTACGTATTATCAACGCACTGATGCTCTCGAGGGAGTTTCCGGCCTTTTTAATCCCAAGGAGTATAATTTCAACCCCAGTTTAATCTTAGGATTGCTTTAAGCCACATTCAGTCCGCGTGTGTCAATGTGGAAGATATTCAGTACCTACATTATGCCAGTCTGAGCTGTGGCTTAAATTAGAAAATCACGTAGCGCAATTTTGTGTACTTGCGGTTACACTTGATTTCTCATTTTGGTGCTCCATTAGGTTGGGTTTTGTGGTGACGTAATTAAGAAATAAGATTACACAAGTTAATTGTCCTATTCTATTTCTGTTCTAAAATTATTTAATTTCGTTTGTTTCGGTGACGACTTGATACGTATCGATGAAATAATAAAGGTTGTGTCAAATACCATGGAAACGACTAACCGCAACCGTGCACCTTTTTCGACATTTTATAAGTGCCCATCTAAGCCTATGTGAAATAAAAATATTTTGATTTTATTTGATTTAAGGATTTTAAAGAGACAGTTATTTAGACAAGTACAGACCTTGCACATCCATATTTAGTTTCTTCATATGAATGGTTTAATTTATTATTATGATATTATAAATACTCAAGAGTACTCGAAACTGGTGAACATATATAAAGAGAAAATGTGTATGAAGTGAAAGAGAACCGTCGCTCAGCTCTCTCTTACGGAGGTATAATATCAAACTTTTTTCGTAGCAGAATAAATAAATATCTACCATCCAAGTACTTTTTAATACTTCTTATCCCATGTAGTGGGCCAATATTATCGAGCTCAATCCACTCGATTAATTCAATTCAAACATAGGTATCCCACTGATCACTCCCGAAAATATCTTTTCACCCCACGAAAATAGGTCAATGATCTCAGTGGCATTATGAAATATGGATAAATGAGATCGAAAAGTATCGTTATGAATTATTGGCTGAAACAAAGGGATAGAGATATTTTCGACATGTAATTGTTTTTTTAGGCAATAAAGATCGTAAGCCAGAGCACCTAAGGTACGGAGCGCCTGACGCCATACATTATCAATACCGTGATAAGACGCTTGTACAGTAACACTAATATCAGTGTTCCGTTGCTTTGACAACTGCTTTCGAACATATTAATTCCTTACCTGCTACAAGAAGTGTAATAACGTGTACTACACGTACGACGACGACTACGACACTACGACATATTTATAATAAACTTCAGCCATTTCAGAGATTAGCTGGAACAAACGGACAGACAGACAGACAAAAAAAATAGATTTTGCTATAATATGTACCGTGTATTCATCCATATGCACTTAGTAAAAAGCGGTTATTTTAATATTACAAACAGACACTCTAATTTTATTTATTTGTATAGAAATTATACACCAAGCGGTGGTAGCCGGTTATCTTACATAGATTTTGGTTTAGGTTTGGATTTTTAGGGTAATATTGGCTCTTATAACCTTCTTCACACCCTTTTTGAAAATCTCAAAAATATATCGTCAAAAGACGGCAACAATATTTCAACAAACTTAAAAACGTGGGATCGAAACCGCGACCGCGTATTTAAAAATAATAGACCATAGGGTCGAATTTATTCATACTTCTATATGATTGGTCAATTTAAAATAGAATAAGAATTTTCGTATTACTAATTCATACAATTAAAGAATATCATAGAAATACACCTACCTAACCTACCACCTAAAATATAATTGTTCGCATAAAATCCAACTCCTGCCTAAGGCACATCACCAAAGCAATAGTTTCAATGGATTTTTTCTTCTCACGATTTCAAGACTGCGAATGTTTTTTATATATCAATTTACTACGCTACGTTATATGTCAAACAATAAAACAAAAGTGGTCTTATCCAAATCAAAAAGGCAATATTGCCAGCCTCCCTTGTACTTTGTCCTTTCCACGGGGTAATAACTTGGGTCAAGTCCTTTATTTTGCGTAATATATAGGTACATAATATATATATATCTTCACGTCTTCCCACATGGATCGCAGGCAATATGTAGGTAGTAGCCATAAAACCCACTTTCCGCCAGGGATATACATACAACCCAAATGCTACGTATATCGGTATATCGACTATACAAAGTACATACTTTGTATAGTCGATATGGACAGTGTCGATGCTGCTTACGTACATACGTACTGTTATCTTTTTAATTCTCTTTCTATTTACTAACTTCAACTTCAAGTTGAAACTTTATTTACAGAACACACTTCAATCCCGTTTGTTGGAATTAAGTTTAGGGTTCCGTTCCCTCCTGTAGCAAACATATCTTGTATAATGAGCATATCTGTTTATTATGTATGTGAATATAATAGTTATCAAAGCGTGTATTTACACTAAGCACGTAACATTGAGATGTTGAGAATGTAATAATAATAACACTTTGGAACGACAAATGAACCTAGTATCAAACTAAGCTTGGGACCTAGGCAACGATACAAATATAAGACTACGTATTATAATTATAATAATAATATATCCTCACGCCTTCCTACAAGGGATATACTTTAGGTGCCAACGTGACGTGATTTGGTCGGTCCATCGCCGTTACTAAGCACGACTATACATACACCTTTGAATTGCTTCAAAGACGTACGCAGGTTTCTTCGTGAAACTAACATTCTCACAAAAGCATATGTATATACCATATGTTCTTACTATAAATGTACAAGTATCTTTATGAGTTTTGACTATATGGCTGTTACCTTTTTTTTTTTAAATAAATAAATAAACTTAGTATAAACGCGTAAGTTTGTGTGAATTTCTGTAACTTTGTTTGTTAGTAGTATTGAATATAAGACTCATAATACTCGTAGGTACATCACTCGCGTTATCCGTCGACCAATAAATGTTACGCTAGACAGCGATGTTATTGACGGCGGGCTAGCGGAGGTTCACGCCCGTCTTGCGACTGACACGGGGCTCATTGGAAATATCGATAGATCCTTTGCTTGGCAATGATCTATTATTGGTATAGATATTCTCATCAGCAATAGGCCTTCTTGGTATGCTGGTAGGCTTCTTGGTAGCTATGTAATTTATACATATTAATCTTTGCTTCTAAATTGTCGTTTAATATAGAATAATACGAGGTATTTGTTATTCCAATGCAAATTTGAACTTAAAATATTACAGAGACAAAGTAATAATAAATATAAACTAACTATAAATAGAATAAATGTCCCAAATCTGTGTCACGCGGAAGGGTGCCGAGAAGACTAGCGGCATTGCCACGTTGTATGGCAATGCTGATTCGCTGAGCGAAATATTCGCCAGCCTTCTTGTCACGGGAGGCCTCAAAGAGTTTCCTCGAGACATCCCTATTAAAATGAAGAGCATCCGGTCCCCACGGCCCTAGAGTTTCGACTCCAAACGCCACAAAAACGTAGTCTTTGCTCAAGGTAGCATATTTGCGACGCTTCAGGCACTCCTGCCGAGCAGCCGCTGCGCCGGCAGCCACCGACGTCTCCGGGAGGTGAGACGGAGCCAGAGTGTCGACGCAGGTAGCATACCACACTAAGGGCCGCCCTAGCCGCCAGGGCACCAGTGTCAGACCATCTTTTCTTTGATCAGATCTTTGCTTCCCTTTTTTCCTAAAAAAAGTTCCTGGGGTTAAGCGGTTGTGTTATACCCCTATTTTCAACAGAGATATATTTTATGTGCCATCGGTACAGATGGCGAGTTCGTCGCCGTTTCTCAAGCTCGATTATCGTCGTATCGATCGTCATCGAAATTCTTCTTAAATGTGTAAAGATCACCTGCAATACAATTATTGAAAGTTTAAATTCCGACTGCATTTCTGAACTTAAGTTAAGGCACACAAGGAGCATTATGGTGAACTATTTATTTTATTTATTCATTTATCATAAGCTTGAGAAAAAATCCAAGGTAACAATAATTGGGGACAATGGTTCGGGCTGGGCTGCTTTCGGGAAACTGCGGCATATCTTATTGTCAGACATCCCTCAGTGCCTAAAGACGAAAGTCTTCAACCAGTGCGTCCTACCAGTTTAAACCTACAGAGCCGAGACGTGAACCTTGACTGCGAGGCTAGTCCACAAATTCTAGGTCGCTTAGCGAGCTATGGAGAAAGCAATGATAGGGGTTTCTTTGATGTATAAAATCCGAAATAACATTATCCGACCAACTACACACAACCGACCACTGTTCCGTCCTCGCCCGCGAGGCTCGACGCGAATAAGCCGTAATGTTCCCCCCCGACCCCCGTCACAAACGCCGGCTCGCGCCGAGCCAGACGCGCAAATCCCGCCCCCAAATAATATTTAAATAAAATAACCAGTCCAGCCCAGCTCCATTGCTCGCGATCCAACAACACCCTAAGCTGAGGTTTGTACCCCACAGAGGGTGCCCTTAGCTGTGTTTCTTAGAAATAAAGTGCCTGGCTGGAGGCCTAGGTTTCGCCATTGACCGGTTAAGTAGCAAAAGTTCCCTGAACTCACGCTACGAGAGACAATACAAAAAAAAACATTATCCGACAACGAACTAAAGTCACCGACGTTGCTCAAAGAATCAGTTCACTGAAGTGGCGTTGGGCTACGCAGGACAGATGAACGGTGGAGCAGACGGGAAAACGTAGTGTAGGGCGTCCAGAGGCACGGAGGATGGACGACCTTAAGAGGGTCGCTGGTGGCGGATGGATGCGAAGGGCCGAAGACAGAGTGTTGAGGCGGGCCATGGTAGAGGCCTATGTCCTGCAGAGGACTGTTGTAGGCTGATGATGATGACGATGATGGATATTATTTGTTGTCATACATGAGTAATATAATATAATTTACGTTATGATGAATATATGTAATTATAGAAGCGACACGTCTTAAAATTTGAGTTCATTGTTATTTTTCTCTATTAAAACCATCCTATGTATTATTCCAGCTAATAATCTATCTACGTACCAAATTTCAATTTGCAATTACGTTGAGTACTTTATACGTGAATGAAAATTCTCACAACCTTTCGCATTTAAAATATTAGTAGGTTTAAAACATTCATCATAGCCAGACATATGAAAAATATGTGAAAAATTTCTCTCTTGAGATAACATGTTTCTTTCAAAATAATGTCCCTAATTGGGTACAAGTGCTTTCATATGAAAAATTGTTTTAGTACCTACGATATACAATAATGTATCAAATATACTTATTTTTTTTCTCAAATGCTATTTTTATAGATTTGTTTGACTTAAACTTGATAAATGTCGTGTAACTTTTTTTTGCAATATTTCTTATGTACTGATTCAAGCAGGCTGTCTTAGCATGCTTAAACTGTGCCCTACTACTTTGCATTCTTAACACATTTAATACAAGTTATACAATTAAGCATATTAAAATAATAAGCATGCATAGCTTCACGCCTTCCCGCAAGGGTCCTCGCAGGGGTAGGCAAAGGCGTATAGTTACAACACTATTTGTACGTCTTTGAATTTTTCTCAAACGTATAGCATAATTTTCCTGTCGATGTTTTCCTTCACCGTAAAGGTGTTGTGATAAATCACTGTACAACACTTTGCAGACTACTCGGACCATTCGGCCACTATAAATTAAAAAGCCATGCAGAATATGAAGATTTTGAAGTAACATCAATGAAAAGTTAGTCATGTAGATATTGAACATGTTTTACATTCAAAAATATTGTTAGCAGTAAATGTTACGATAATACAATTTAGATATTCCGCAAAAACTTTTAAGACCCGACCATCTGTCAGACGGACACGATTCCATTCGTCTAACCATAAGATTTTGTATTTAAGTCGCAAAATTTCCTCGAAAACTTTATTACCTTCGCAGTCTGCTCGGGAACTTGTTCATTTTCGGATATCAGCCGCAAAATAAAGTTACCGAGGAAATATTGTATTCTGAAGTAATGAGTGAGATGTAACTTGTCTTAAAACTTGGAAGAACTGACAAGGTAGTAGTATTTTTATTCATCTGGGATGTCTCTGGTAACTCGTACTGGCTCAAGAACTTGTAAGTGTAAGTAAGGGAGTCTTAATATATTAAGTATTGAGTGATATTAGCTTCGGTACAGTGATATTTCACCGCCTTCACGTAATTTTTGGCTTGTATTGGTTTCTCGTTCTCAGCAAGGAATTCTGTTTAAAGATACGCCTAAATAAACAACTTATTTACACATGAAAGACGACAAAGAAAAAGTGTTTCTCGTCGTATAGGTAGGTCAAAGAGGTTGCGCTGGACATAAGGCAATGGAACGGACTGCATCAAAGACGCTGACAAGAGCCCGGCTCTTAAATTTATGATGTGACGACAAAGAGTAACAGTAAATGGGGTACTTTTTGTGTAGGTAAGTAAAAGTGCAAGTTCTTTGTGTATCTTAGAAGCTAACAGGTAAAGCAAAATACGTAAAAGTAGGATGTCTATCTGGAACAAATAAATAAATAAAATGTACTGAATCATAATATTCGTGTTGGTAAGCAATGAAAGCCTCAGCAACAAAGTACAAATAACAGCACTATGCGACATTGGCACCCATTTTTTTTAAGGCAGCGAAGACTGTGTTTTTGAGCATGAAATACGCTTAGATACCTTTGATAAAATTTGAAAAAAGCCGTGGTGGCCGAGTGGTTCGAACAGTTGCCTGCGACGCAAAGGTCTCAAGTTCGAATCCCGACTGTACCAATGAGTTTTTCTGAACTTAAGTACAGTGATTAGTCACACCACGAGCTTTACGGTGAAGGAAAACATCGTGAGGAAACCTGCATACGTCTGAGAAGAAATTCAAAAGGCGTATGTATGGTCGTGCTTGAGTAACGGCGATGGACTCGCCATCTGTCACGTTGGCACCTAATATACCTCTGGCGGAAAGTGGGTGTGTCGGTATTACCTATACACCTCTGCCTACCCCTTCGGGGACCCTTGTGGGAAGGCGTGAGGATAAATGAGCGCCTTAATAATTCAATTTAATTCATCGTATTCAACAAATAAATGTGAAACAAAGTTTGTAGTATTTAAAAGATGAATGTGTCATAACTCTGACACATTAGGTGACGTACGTAGCTCAGAATATTATAATGAAACAGTATTAAAATGAGAAAATTAACTTGGAGGATAATATTCGGTGGATAATAGAATAATATCGTTGGTTCGAACTTTTTACGCAACACGTTGGAACCTTATGGAAAACTTAACCGAATATTATATCACACTCCATTCAGGCGACAGCATGTCGAATAAAAGCCTATTGTATCGTACCGCTATTTTGCTTGCAGTATGGCAAGGTGTATGTTTTAAATTTAATTTAAAATTAGCTTTTTTATTATTTAAAAAGTAAGAACGCAGTAAGCAAATCCAGCGGTGAAAGAAGAAAGTCTCATAATGATTTTGTTAGTATGCAGTAATCTGCTTTTCAATATTGGAGTAGCCTCACTTGAGCTTTGCGTTACCTTTGAGAATTTCATAACTTTTAAGGCTAGGATTAGGTATATAGCAGCAAATTCCAGTTTCATAATTCTTCAAATTTATTCTAAAAACGTGTATATTTTCTTGCACCAAAAGTTCATTATGCATTAAGCTCGCAGTAGCTTAATGCATAATAATTTAAGGGTTATAAGATAATTGATCCACTATGATTTTGAAACAAAAATAATATAAATATAATTCTTAATAATAATAATTGATAATCAAATAATATATGCATTGCCATACAAGGTGACTTTGACGCCAACCTCTTTGGCACCCTTCCACGATTTGTGACATTTATTTTATTTGTAAATATGTACAGAGTATTAAGCTTAGTCGCCTAGCTTTTTATTATTTCGTAGTATTTTCTTTGTATACGTAAATGAACTAAACTATTACTTTGTATTTGATCTAATGCTTACAAACGACAAGATTCAAAAGACACTTTAAGATAACAATCTAGACATACCTAATCCTGGTGTATTCGTACAAGCGTCGCTCGTAAGGCAAACTTTGAAGCCTTTATCTGCTCAATTCGTTGACAATGTTCCAACTCGTTTCGAGAACAATAGGATTTCAACTGTGAGTCTAACTACTGCCTTGTTTATTTGCGATGCCAATAGTGTACCTACATAGTTACTATCAGAATGTCAATTCAAGCAAGAGACATCTACGTGAATAGTTCTCTGTTTACAAAATCGCGGCGGTTCTTCGTCAAATTTGTTTTAGATTTTAAACACGTCATTTCTCTAGTTGTTTAATTTGCCTCAAATTATGTTAAAACTACTGAAAGATGAGCATATGAGGGGTATGATTTTTGTTAAGAGTTGTAAGTTAAGATTATCTAGGAGCTGCTACCTTAAAAATAAATGCCAATTATTTATTTTTACCGAGGAATTGATAACTAAGAACCAGGTGTAGAGCGCCATTTCTCTCTCACTCTTTCCTGTGCTAAAAAAAGTGTTACTGCTTACTCTGGCAAACCCTTAAAAAGCCTCGGTATTTAGTTATATAGTAAGCGCACAAAACAAAGTAAGCCTATACTAATTTCCATTTTGCGTTTCCCAATGTAGGCTATGAAAAGTTAAGCTCTTTCCATGAGCAAATAACGTTACGTTCCCGTTACGAATTCAATATACGAATATTCAATTATGTGTAACAATCCAAAATGTTTGAAAAAGGAAATTATACTTTGAATATTTCATATCCTGCTTGCGCACATTTCGATGTTACCGAGTAAGCGAATCGATATGTCGATATAAACTTGAGATGTGAGTATGGAACGTTTGAACTAAATCTCGAAATGGGGCTTTGAATATATCACTTCGAATTTCCGCGCCACTTTTATGGAGATCAACTTGTTGTTTCCCGCGACTCCTTTGTGAAATAAATACATCTGCTCAATGAATAGCTATCTATTTATAGGCTGTAAAGGAAACATTGTAAGATAACCAGCGTATATATAACACACCAAGAACTAAAGTTAGCGGAGATAGTAGAGCGCCAGCTATCTCCTATATACTCCCTAAGCTATAAACTCCCTAATAGAATAAGGAGTGAAAATAATTTTAATAAATATATAAAATTAGTTAAATAATTATTGTTTGAAAAATGTTATTACACTATAGAAGAGTTTATGCAAGATAAGATTCTAAATTGTTTCCTAAAAATAGTTCCTTAAGTTTATTAATATAATTTTTTTTTCGGTAAATAAATTTAAGTTATGTTTATATTTTAAGGTTAGAATGAGTTAGCAAGTACCTACATTGTTCCCCTTTTTATAATTTGTGTCACTCTCACAAGTTGCTGTGCCCAACAGGGTCCACTGTATACCCTGATATTATCGTGATATTATTGTAAGTGGAATAGCAATAAATAATTATGATTATGATTATGATCGTCTTATTAGTCTAGAACTAACATACCTCTTTCGCTTCATCCTTATTCATCAGTCTCTTCATACATTCTTACCGGATTCAACTCCTAATGACGTTCGTATCCTTGAGCATACAACTAAAATCAAATAAAAAAACGTGTGTACACTTAAGGAACGGTGACAGACTTGTCATGTTGGTACCCAAATATGTCTACATAGTGAATGCCATAATAATTCAAATTTTCCGATTCACCCACTCTTCACGCTTTCTAAATAAAACACTATACTTTATAGTAAGTACGTGAGAGTAAAAAGATGTATTCTTTGAGGTTTTCTTCAGGAAGGATGTGAAAATTTTTCTCCAGGGTCGGCAACGCGCGAGCGATAACTCACGTGATGCAAGTTTTCATAAGCGGTGGTAACCTCTTACTATCAGGCGGACAGCATGTTTGTTCCTCATGTTAGTTTTAGTTCGAATATGTAAAAGCATCGTCGTATAATTCTGTCAATAAAATAATAACACAGCCAAAGAATAATAGATCTACTTCTTTTATCCTACTAATATTAAAATGCTAAAGTTTGTAATGAGGTTATTTCTCCTTTTTTCACGCAAAAACTAAGTAATTGTATAAAAGTTTACAGATATATAGATAACAGCTGGGTTAACAATATTAAGAATATTGTCTATGCCAAAAACAAATACAAATACAATTTTCACGCGGGTAAAACCCTCGGGCACAGCATGTTCTTTATATTTGCAGTTTTTAACGGCACTCTTTTTACACTTGACTTCTGACAAATAACCGTTCAAGTAATATCGCGTAGCGCCGTAGCAAGGAAACGGCGCTTCGATAAGATCTTTTATTTATGTCCGAGCCCACAGCGTTAGTCCCGCTGAGCACTTTGGCTACTCTACGTACTACGGTATTTTCGCATTTTCTAAAATGGGATGAAAAGTAAATTTATTATTTTTGCTTATAACAAAAAACGCTTAACTTCTTGATTTAGTAACTTTAATTATTTGGTTTGACGTGCTATGGTTAGTAACTTACATATTTCATATTTATATACACACACACCCACTTTCCGCCAGAGATATATTTTAGGTGCCAAGATGGCGAGTCCATCGCCGTTCGCCACGATTATACATATGCGTATGAATCTTTTCTCAGACTTATGCAGGTTTCCTCTCGGTGTTGTCCTTCACCGTAAAACTTGTGGTGTGAATAATCACTGTACTTAAGTTCAGAAAAACGTATTGGAGCTGTCGGGATTCGAATTTCAGATTTAGATTTTTTTAGAACATAACCTACCATGTTTGGTAATCCAGATTATAATTTATCTATGTGCCAAATTTCATAATATTCCTATACGTAGTTTTTGCATAAAAGATGAACTTAACTAATATCCTCACAAACATCTGCATTTGTAATAGTTGGATTTGAAGCCAAAATTGAACTGGCTGATGAATAAAATTAATGTAATATTTAGCGTGTTTAGTATTAAACTGGACGCACAAATGTTTCCAACAACATTAGCGATTTCGCTAACTATTAAAAACTAGACCAAGTTGGAAATTTTCACAGTTGTGGAGTGAATATAAAATTGTAATAAGCTTACGAGCATAGGGAGAGAATCATAATACTAGTGAAACGAGTATCAGTTTAGTACGTGGGATATTACATTCATATCATCACGTCTTTCCACAAGGGTCCCCTTAAGGGTAAGCAGAGGTGATACTAAACACCCGATTTTCGGAGACGAACGTGGCAGATGGTGAATCCATCGCCGTTTCTCAAGCATGATTATACATATGGTATATAATAATATATATGTATATTATATCGCCATCTGTCACGTTGGCACCTATATATATATATATATATATATATATAGGTGCCAACTAATATATATATATGTATATATATATATACGTGACAGATATATATATATATATATATATATTATGAGGATTATACATATGAATGTCTTAGAATACGAGTACAGATTTTCTCTCGACGTTTTCCTTCACCGTTAAACTCGTGGTGTGGCTAATCGCTGTATTTAAGTACAAAAACTCTTTGGTACGGTCGGGATTTGAGCTTGTAATCTTATACTATACTTGATATTATACTTAGGTCTCTATTAATCTGAATAAGGTCAGATTCGAAGAAGATGGAGCACGTGAATAAAATATAATACTGGTGTTAAACAATGTGCATCAGAAAATCTGAATGTGCATATCTGGATGTACCTAAGTATTTGTATAAAATCCTTCTAATTTATAACTTATGAACCTCATTCGTTTAAATTATTTCTCCACGCTTGCCAATTTCAAGTACTCTAAACCTCCTATAATTTTCTTAATCGTCCATTCATATGTGATGTAAATAGAAAGTGTGAGGTTTTCTGTTTGTAAGAATAAAGGTAACGTACACAAGATAGCTTCGCTAATTCATTAATTGCGTACGTTCATTCTTTTAAAGAACCTTACTTGCCAACTGCTGCAACGCACACATACTATAGAGCATTACTAACATAGTTATAAGCCGATCATAACCCTTATTGCTGCTTTGTTTTTTATTTTTTATTGTATGTGTGCATGCAGTGATTGAGAATGATGATTATTTATTTATTTATTTATTTATGATGATTATTTATTTATTTATTTATTTATTTATTTATTTATTTATTTATTTATTTATTTATTTATTTATTTATTTATTTATTTATTTATTTATTTATTTATTTATTTATTTATTTATTTATTTACTTGGTTCATCAGTAGTTACATCTATATATCTATCTATCTAACTTAAATATTAATTTCGAATGTAAATTCGATCACGCTTTAAAATCATAATTTGCATTTATAACGTCATTTAATGAGACATCTCAATGAAGTGCTGCGAAATGGTTGGCAATAATCTCTGGTGAGCGAGTAGTACCTACTCGTATTCAAATTTATGCAAGAAGCTTAGTTCAGTCAAAGAGGGTATGTTCCGTTTAAGAGCTTCCGGCTTGATGTTAGGTGTGAGGTCATTTGTTTTAATTGCTCAAAGCTAAAATGGTTAATATAAGATGAACAGAATTGAAATGCAAGGCTGCAGGATACCAATTATAAATTCATACCTACTCATTCACTCTTTAATAATACGAGATATAAATATATATGGCAGTGCCAATGCGGTAAAAGCGTACCAATTCAGTAATAGGCGAAAAATCTTTGCATTATCTTGTATAAAAAGTTTATTTTATTTTTAATTCTATTGCATAATAATAATATATAATATATCCTCATGCCTTCCCACAAGGGTCGCCGAATGGGTATACGAGAGGTAGGGCATAACGGGTTTCCCGTTCGAATTTGGAGCTGCCCGACTGGGGCAGAACCTTCACCTTATAGAAGTCCGTAGCCAAATAACACATTTTTTTGTGTTGTGTTCCTACGCGGTGAATGAGGTTTCCAGTAATGAGCTCCTTGGGGAGGGGGGAGGATTGTTACATTGCTTTGGAAGCAGAGGGATTAAACCTGCCAACATGCTGCCAACACACTATAACTCTCCGAACACAGAGTGGCAACGCGCAAGTGATACTTCGGTATCGTGAGCGTAAATAGGCTACGGTAACCGTTTCCCATCAGGTGGGCCGTATGCTTGTTTGGCACTCTTGTTGTATAAAAAAAAAAACGGCAGAGGTGTATAGGTAATACCAACACACCCACATTCCGCCAGAGGTATATTAGGTGCCAACGTGACAGACGGCGAGTCCATCGCCGTTACTAAAGCACGACTATACATACGTCTATGAATTTCTTCTCAGACGTTTGTAGGTTTCCTCTCGATGTTTTCCTTCACCGCAAAGCTCGTGTATTTAAATAAACCTTGGTAGCCTGCCATTACTTTGCGAGGGTCTACTTTAATTTCTCGTGAGCAACCGACGGACTTATTCTCATAATAATTTTAAATTATTTAAGGCACATGATTACCCTTTTACCGGAGTAGTTACTCCAAAAGTTTCCTCAAAAATATTCCCTAAAATTAATCAATATAATAGGTGCTCTTAAAATGTTTATTATTTACTTATTTTGTGGTACTAAAATTTGCACGGGTTTCTTTGTTATAGGAATCCTATCTTAGTTAAGGTGTTCAGTTCACTGCTTTCAACTTTAATTAACAGAGGTTTGTTATTTGTAGTTCATATTTGTTATTGGCTTACAAGTACTGCATGAAATTAATTATAGAGCCTTGAAACTTAGTAGTTACTGTCATGTAGAATTTTGTAAACTAATAGCATATCGAATATGTCATTCGGTAAATAGTTTATTGTTTGTAGTGTCTGTATATCTTATATTATGTAAATTTTGATATTATTATCATATTATAATTGCCACATGGCTCTTCATTCACTTCTTAACATGGCTTTTTGAAAAAGACACATATGTATAACGCTTTACATTTGATCGGGAGAAATTCCATGAGATGATAGACAACTTTCACTATTTGGAGAGGTACTTGAAGAAGAAGGAGAACCTACCTCAGCCAGTAAAATTAGGACATTTCATTAACTCGAAGTCATGGTTCCATCTAACGCAACCCGAAAAGCACTGTGAGTCAACTCTATTTAACAAAAGACGTTGTGAAATGTACCTTTTCGGTCGTACCACTGCAGCTAGTGTAACTCGAGACAACCTCAAATTGAAACCCAACATTAAAGTTCACTCTGTTAGAGAGAAAACTACGTACCTTTGTTGAAACTTGGACAGAACTGATTAGGGAGAAAATTGGGATGAATAGGAAATTTACTGGCGTGCCTGGAAGACTGGAGGCACCCACGGGGGAATGTAGTCATCTCAGCATAAAGATGCATTACTCCGCTTTACTACATACTACAAGATGAAAGCAAATAATGAATTATACTTTATCATATAAATGTGAAAGTTTGAGTTATTAAATAGGATAATATAATTTAATATATAATATATCCTCACGCCTTCCCACATGGGTCTCCGAAGGGGTAGGCAGAGGTGTATAGGTAATACCCACACACCCACTTTCCGCCAGAGGTATATTAGGTGCCAACGTGACAGATGGCGACTCCATCGCAGTTACTCAAGCACGACTATACATACGCCTTTGAATTTCTTCTCAGACGTATGCAGGTTTCCTCTCGATGTTTTCCTTCACCGTAAAGCTCGTGGTGTGA
>JACCPG010004211.1:0-58654 GCA_016069955.1 Drepana arcuata | reverse complement strand
CTTTGTATATCTGTTTCGTCAATCTTTCTTCACTCATCCTTTCTATGTGTCCAAACCAACGTAACATGCCTTTCTTCATCTTTACAACCACGCCCTCATTCACGCCAGTTGATTTGCGAATCTCTTCATTGCGGATTCGATCTAATATCGTTACTCCGCACATTTTTCGAAGAGATCGCATCTCAACTGCATTCAAGCTATTTTCATACTTCCTCTGACATACCTAGGATTCGCTGCCATACAATAAGGTACCAATATCGCGTTGTGACAGCAACTCGAGCATTCCCACTGTGACTTTACTGCCCATCAACGCCGACATGTACCACCCACCTTTATTTCCGGCAGTTATCCTTCTTTCAATATCTTTTTCATACTTTCCATCTCGTGTGAACATGCTTCCAAGATATACAAATTCATTCACTTGCTCTAGAATTTGCCCATTTACCGATATAGCACACTCGGTCACTTGTTCATCTCTCTTTCGAATACCAGAACCTTAGTCTTGCCAGCGTTTAGGCGCAGCCCCTTCTTTTCACATTCTACTTTCATTATGGTAACTAGTGACTGCAGTTCGCCCTCTGATGACGCCAGTAAAACCGCGTCATCGGCGTATAATAGGCAGTTGACCACTAAGTTTCCCATTTTCACTCCACATCCGTTCGTTCTTAGTGCTCTCAGACAGTTATCTAGATGTATAATGAACAGCCAGGCAGACATGATACACCCTTGTTTGACCCCCGACTTCACATCAAACCAGGGTGACATCTCACCGTTAACCCTAACGCACGCCTCGCTATCACTATAGAGTGATTTCACGGCATGCAGTAGGGAACCGCTCACTCCATATCCAGGCAACACGTCCCAGAGTTCCTTTCGTACGACTCTATCAAATGCCTTCTCCAAGTCGACGAAAGCGCAGAAAACCTTTTGGTTAATATCCAAAAACTTTTCCGCGATTCCGCGAAGCGAGAAGGTTTGATCTAACATCCTCTTCCTGGTCTAAATCCACCTTGGGATTCCCAGAGAAACCTCTCGGATCGCTCTTGCATTCTTATCGTCAGGATATAAATTGGAGTGTCTGTTTGTAATATTAAAATAACCGCTTCTTACTAACTGCATATGGATGTATATACGGTATATGTACCAAAATATCATTTTTTAAATTTTTGTCTGTCTGTTTGTTTCGGCTAATCTCTGAAACGGGTGGACCGATTTTGACGGGACTTTTGTTTTGAAAACTGAACAATATTATTTTTTACGCAGACGAAGTCGTGGGCATCGCTAGTATATAATAAATATTAGTCATGTGAAATATGTTTTCTGCTTAAGCCCCTATAATTAGATAAATAGATAAATAAACTATATGTGACATTGAGCGCACATTACAGTACAAATAACTAACATGCTAATGGAAGCAACTCAGACATTACGCGTTTATTTATGTGTCCATCAATAAAAACTTGATGAATTGTGATGAACATGTGTTGTTCTTTAAAATTCTACAGACACACAGTTTACAACTCAAGAAGAGTGCGAAGAACATTATTATGCGATTATTTACTGGAGAGCTGACATTTCCATCAGATGGGGGAGCAAAGGCTATCGCCAGCGTGTAGATACCTCCGTACCCGCGCCAATGACGCCGGAGATATCATAAAGGAGTCTTGTTCGGAGTTTTGTCATAAATCCTAACAATATTTACGATCAATATCTCACGCTGATTTATGGCGACAATGTTATTACGACATTCACTGCCTATACAACTATCCTTTGTCTTATTGTTAATACCGGAAAAATATATCCATAATTTTATTATCCTACCATTAATATTATCTAAACGTAGACATGAATAAGTGTGTGAATGGGATGAACAAAATGACAGAGTAAGGTATACTTGGGTAGACTAAATGAAATCGAATACTGTAAATTATTTTAAAATTAAAAAAAAATTAAAGCAATGGCGACTGTTCTCTCCTTAGTACTAATAGGTACATTACATACATTCTATAATTATTGTAAACATTAATTGTAATAATAAAAAATAATGAGCTAAACACACCTACAAGATGTAGCTCTTACTACAAGGCTACAAGAGACCCAAAGATTACAATGTATATTGTGAAGAGCCCTGAAGGAGTGGCCGGCGATACAATTTGACTACCCGACATGACAGATGGCGTATCTGACATGTTGATAATATTTAAAATTAATGGAACATTCTATACCACCTTGGTTCTTTCATTCATTCCTTCTATTTTTAAGTGTAAATATATAACAGAATACAAATAAAAGACGACTAAAGAGATTGCCTCAGTTAAAAAGCCAGTTACGTTGATAACTCTTTAAGAAAATTCGCAATAAAAGCCGCATATATACCGTTTCTGGCGACCAAACCACTCACAATTAACCACCAATTATGGTATCTTCCATTTTAAACAGATGTCATTTGCAATAACTGGATGTTTAAAGTGTCATATTAAATTTAATTAGGAGCATAAGCAGAACGCAAATATATGTTTAATACCTTTGTTTATCTATACACAGATCCAAATAGTTTTAAAAAATATGTGATAAGTTAGTTCCACCATTAGTAATGAATAATATTAATACATTTGATAATATATTAAGATAAACCAAATATCAAGGATTTTTTGTATGGAACTAGATAATAATTGAATGAATTTTTTTTTTCTTGGTCAGTGTGTAGATAGTGCTGGCAGTCTATTTTAAAGGTATGTTAAAGGTATGTATAGTCGTGCTTGAGTAACGGCGACAGTCTCGCCATTTGACCCGTTGGCACATAAAATATATCTCTGGCGGAAAGTGAGTGTGTGGGTACTACCTATACACCTCTACGTACCCCTTCGGGGATCCTTGTGGGAAGGCGTGAGGATATATTATTATATTGGTACAACTGTGGACATTTAATTTTCTTTTGTCTTTCTAATACAGGTAAATATAATACTGTACTGAGTGTAAATACCCGAGTAGGGAGCTTACACCTTAGAAGAGCTTGCAACTGATTATCACTATTCCTGAGTAGAAGGCTGTGTTATATAACTCGTGTTTCCTTTTACTGCTAGTACGGTTACTAACCGTGACGAGGTCACAATGCGTCATTAAAATATCTGATAAAGCAAGCGCGCATAAGCTATGATAAGCGATTACCAGAGCGCTTGCCTTAATGGCAAGCTTGTTATTTTATTTTCCATTTTATATAAAGTTTCCACTTTTGTGCTTCCCGAGGCTCACCATCTTTTTAAAGAGGTCTCACGCCGTCTTTTTGATACCTCTCATGGCAGGCGGGCTGGAACATATCTAGCTCAGAGAATCAGCATTGCTATCCGGCGTGGCAATGCTGCTTGTCTTATTGGCACGTTGCCTCGGGATACCGATTTGGGTCAAATATTTTATCTGTAAGTAGTTAATTAGTGAATTATTGTTACTGTAAATAAGTATATGCTACAAATATTTATATAAAATTAAAGTACGCCCCCTTGTGCTAAACTGATAGGTATATCAATGCGCCGGCAACTCACAATATAATCCCCGTTTATGTTGGAAACTTGATTGGTATGTCATGTATGAATTTATTATCTGCTTTAATAGTCGAATGGCTTGTAGCGGAGGAACACGAATATAAAACCAGCTAGTATTCGTTAAAAGCTGTAAAGCGTTATACCTGATTTTTATACAGCATTACTGAACTTGATTTTAATATCTTTCGAGTATACTATTCGAGTTTTATTATACCTACGGTGCTTATAAGTAATCTCTGCTGAATGTTCTTTTGCCTTTGTCCCGCACTCGGCGTGTCACGTTGGCAGTTAAATATATCTTCAGTGAAGAGTGTTGTTACAACTCTTACTGCCCCTTCCGGAACCTTTGTGGCATGGCCAGAGAGACGTAGTGCGATATGAATAAATATTTTTTTAATTCTCGCAGTCATCACACGTCATACATAACAGACCGACACCATTACAGGACCCGATAATAAGAGAAATAATAATAACATGTTTCGGATACAACTACAACGTATACACAAAACACACCTCATAGTGCGTGTCATATGGGTGTGTAGCCACTACACACACACATACACAGATCGATTAAATATTTTTTCTCACACTCATTACACCGACACCCATGGACCAGGTTACTTGGCATAAGTCCGTACTTGACTAAATAAACCGATCTCAAGTCGAGATTTAAAATTTCTTTCACTCCTCCACGGTACCAATGTATATATGTACGGACAAGTTTTTACAATAACTACATACGTAGCGTGCCGCTGTCCATGCCTGGTGAGCAAAGCTCTTCAAGGAATTGTAAGAATTAGCTTAAAATTACATGATACTAATTAAAACTTGAATGTTAACACATATAAAAAAGTTAGAATACAACAGCACCATTTATGTAGTTTTTAATGTAACATATAAACTAGTTGTGAAACTACTTAAGATCAGATTGGAATGATGAGCAATTAATGTATACAATAAATTCATTAACTATTAGCAAATAACATACGGCGGAACATAGCACCTATACCTGTGTCATTTAATACCATCTTATTTTCTATGTTCACGAAATAAATTATTTGATTTGAAATAAATAGCCTACCCCTTCGGGGACCCTTGTGGGAAGGCGAGAGGATATATATATATATATTTATTAGCAAATAATAGTTAATGAATTTTAAGTTTAATGGTCTTTGCTAATAGTAATACAGGAATCAAATATTGCCTATGCATTAATTAAAAGCTTATAATCTATCTCCGTGCCAAACTTCACCCACTTCCGTTCAGGTGCTCTGGCGTGATTGAGTAACAAACATCCTAATAAACTTGCGTATTAACGTTATTAGTAGGATCATTGCTCGGTACCGTTCACACGCGTTTCACGATAAACCTGGCATCATGTTGTTCTCACCTCTTTCACTTCCCAGGGGCAAAAAACATTGATTTTCCCCAGTCTCTAAGCAGTACATTTTGTCTATAGTACTTAGACAAAAACTGTGTCTAATATTTTATTATAAATATTTGGCCTTTGCCCCTTTGATCAAAGCCCAAGAATGCAGGTTTGATTCCCGCTGGTTGCAAATGTACAAGTTAAAGGTTAATACCGCGGAGCGCAATTATAGTATTATATTATTTAATTATAAGCATACAAGTTGACGTGACGATAATGTGCACGGTATTGCTATATTTATGGTGAATCCTACTGATATTAGAACTTTGGTGAGAATGTTTGTACCTCTTTCACGCAAGAAATACTCAAGAGATTTCAATAAAACTTCACATTAATACAGCTCATGAAACATAATAAAACAAAGGCATAATACATATTTATAATGATATTGTGTTAAAAGGCTATATAAAATATAAGAATAATATCAAATTTTACACGGGTAAAACTGTGGAGTTCGTGGAGACTAGCTTTAAATAAATAGTGTTGACATGTACCTCCGTCGTGCATTCAGACTAATTAGTGTTGTAGTTAACGTGGGATGTATCTGTGAATCGATTAATAAATTTTTCACGTTTCACATTTCACGTGGAGAGTAGAGATTATATATTTATTATAATCAGCCATACTTCGCAGCCATAAAAATGTTAATTTAAAGGTATTCCTATTATTTATTATAATATGTATAAACCCAAGTTACTATCTTGAATTCTTGCTGGATTTATTAGGCGAATAATATACTCGCACTCCTTTAAAAGATTCGCTTATTTGGAAAGATCGGCGATTGGCCAAATGTGTTTTGTAGTCTATCTCCATCTTAATGTTAGAGATAAAGTTTAATTAGTTGGCTCCTTGAAATTGCTTTCATTGTTTCATCTTGCCTTAATACTGAAAAGGGCAAAAGTTCGCGAGGAAATATTATTTGAGATCGTTTGATTCGGTGTCTGCTAGATACATACTTTTAATCTTACAAGGCAGTGCGTTATTCAAATCGATGTCATGGAAAAACACATTGCAAAGCTATTTATTCCCTGGTTTAGAACGTCATATTCGAGTCGTTCGAGTAGCTACCTGCATTAGAAAAATTTCATGTTCGAACTCCAAACAGTACCAATTTGTTTATTTTAATAATGTTGCTTACTTCCACTTCTACCCTCGTATGTGATATATTTAATTGTATTAAAGGAATTCGAATGTAAAATTCTTTTTCAATTTATAAATATACATGCCTAAATAATTAGTACCATTAGGTTAATAACCACGTTATTAATGTGTTCTGATTGAACGCAGATTAATAAGGAACTTCATGAATAAGGAACGAGAAAGCACACATAGACTTTGTACTACAATATGTTTATGATTTTAAAATCCCTAGCACATTATCATACATGCGTTTAGGCTAATCAAAAGGGTCACATTTTTATTCATGCACTGTAGCGTCAGATTGACCAATTTATTGCATCTTAAGTAGTCATCAAAGTTAATTTATGGCTCGCGGAGCCTAATAAAGACCTTAGTGGAACTTATCCATAGTTTCGCTTCTAGTTGTCATTTTTATTGATCGGAACACACTAATGATCCCGCGAAGCAATATAATACAAGGATTCTGTGCTGAGAAATGAAAAAGTACAATGAAATACTCTTTAGAGCTAGGTAATCAAAGTGTAAGAATAACATTATAAATAGTTATTTGCACTTAAATGATGTTTACAATCTTATAAAAGAAGCTTTAATACTCACATGATTAGAATACTTAATTTGATTTTGGTTTTTTCTGGAACTTACCTGAAATTCAAGAGAATATTGCATATTAAAAAACAAAAGCAATGAATAAATTAAATCCCGCATTATATACGTTTAGAAAATGCACCATTTTAAACTAGTAAAAAAGTAAAATCCATTTTTGAAATGGTTAATGACAAGGTGCATGCGCGCGTTGATGTCTTTTGTAGCCCACGCATCGCTCGCACTGCTGCGCTAATCGACCGAATGAACCGTGCACCAGGCATCTGACCAAACTGTTGGCCTAATCGTCAATACGCAGACAATAACAATTAAAAGTTGTTAATCGACCGTTACAAATTGAGTTTACTGAACGCTGCTTTGATTCAGAAAATGGTCGCTAACCGTTATCCAAATAATTGCATGCGTTCAACGCTGAGATGAATTTACTTTTGATATGTTGGTAGGATTATGATTAGTTTATTTACAATAACAACAATTAACAATATGTTCAAAATCAGTGGTAAAACCAACTAATGCTATTATTGTGTATTTATATAGAATACATTTAGTTGCGAGGGAAAATAAATATATTGTATATTTTATAAACAGTTTAAATCTATTAAATGTCTTTTTTTTTGTGTTAAATACACCGGCCTTTTTGACCGTTGTTTAACAAACAATAACTGTCACTATTAATAAAAAGTATACTTATGTGGAATATTACACAGCAAATATAACGTCAAATTATAGAATTTTTATATAATATGAGTCTAAGCATATTTACAAGCTTATCGTGACTGGTCCTATATCGCGCGGTCATTTAGATCATAAAACAATAGAACAGTTGCAACCGAGAAAATGCAATGCGCAGTTATGCAAATAGTAGGGGTCGCGACCGTAAGCATGAATATTGATACAGCATTGTCGAGATTGCAGATTTCACCGGAGATAGTCCAGCCTCTGCTCTCTACGGGCACGATTCTTTAACGAATTAACCTAAACTGATCATCGTACAATAATTAAAAATATTTATAACATTAGGCTGGCAACGAAGAATTTTGATATTTTTAGGAGGCAGTTTTTGCTTAAACGAAAATATCTAATCTCGAAAAATATTATTAGATTATATAGCCTGTTTATTGAGGATACCATCATGCTGCTACCCAAGGGAGAGGATAATCAAATTAACCGTGAGCTATTCGACGGGGAACGCTTTGTAATAATAATAATATATCCTCACGCCTTCCACAAGGGTCTCCGAAGGGGTAGGCAGATGTATAGGTAGTACCCACACATCCACTTTCCGCCAGGGATATATTTTAGGTGCCAACGTGACAGATGGTGAGTACATCGCCGTTACTCAAGTACGACTATACATACGCCTTTCAATTGCTTCTCAGACGTATGCAGGATTCCTCTCGATGTTTTCCTTCATCGTAAAGTTCGTGGTGTGTAGCATCTATTGACATCACAAAGCGTCTCTAAGAAGGCCGGCAGAGATGTAGAGTAATACTTTCTAGACCTTCATCTAAAATAAAAATGTACTAAATACGTTATATAGTAAGAATTAACTTTATATCTGAGAAATGCGAAGCAAGAATGATAAGAATAGTGTGAAGACGCAGCGAGCAGTCACGCAGCCACAATGGTCGGTCCGACTGAGAAATGGCTTCAAAAACGTATATAACTTCGTCAAATGGTCATAAAATGAGACCCGTTTTATGGCGCACCTTTATAGCCGCGGGCTGCGTAAGGATGCGCGGCGGATGCCATGTTGGTTGAATGCTAGACCAACTCGGTCGATTCGCGCATTGCAAACTATTTTTATAACTCTTCGTGAATGAAAATAATCTAAATACATACATACCTCACTGGTTAGACAAATAGGGTAGAGTGCCAGTTCTCTATAAACTTACAAACTTCTTTCCCTTCAGCCACATTCATCAGTATATTATATATAGTATAGTATCAGTAGCATTCCACTTAAATCAAATCGAATCGAATATTATTAATATTTATAATATGGATGAAGCGAAAGAGATCCGTAGGTCTATAAATAACTGGCACTCTACTCTCTCTGTCTACACTGGAGGGACCCGGCGTAAGTTTATGTATGTATGTAATACTAATATCCATTTAGAGGTCGATGCACTGTTATAATCCAATATAGCACACAAATTACAAAAGACAGGGGTAATTGAGCAGCCTCTTTTCTCATAGCAATAATTCAGTGTTATTGTCATATACACCATTTAAACTTTCCGTCCGTGATATAAGAACTATTATTTATAGTTTAAATGATGTCATACCATAAATGTCTTACTGATTTATTTATGAATCTTAGACTATACTATACTACCTCTGAGGCATATAAGAATTCAGTTATGAAAGCCAATTACTATCCATATAGGACAAGATAAGTTATTCATGTCCGTAAGTTTGATTATGTTTAGGTAACTGATCGTATTGCTAAGCCTGCAGTTGAAGAGAAGTAGAGTGCAATGAAACCTTTAAAATTGAAGATTGACTGACTGAGAGAACAAAGTACTGCTTTAAAAATAAATAAAAATGAGAAATATCTACTGGAAAGTTCCACTCAAATCGACCTAGTCGCAAACTAAGCAAAGTTTGTACTATGGGAATTAGACAACGATATACAAACATTATTTTGGTTGAACTGACTTAGTTATAAGTTAAGAAAGCTCAAAACACATTTGTAAAAATAATAATAACCTGGATATATATTATGATCTTAACATTTTCGATACTCGAATGTTAAATTATACTTATGAGGAATTTAGCTTGTAGATGTTACAAAGATGTGAGTGAACAACGAAAAAAAAGTATATTCTCACAGAAAAAACAGAATGGCCTCAATCACAGAAATGCTTAGAACTAGTAATTATATGTTGCTAGCACCTGCCCGCGACTCCGCCCAAGTTTTACTCAATTATATGCAACACCGATGATAACTTGTTATTTTATTGTAAAAAATTGCTAGTGGTAGTGTGCGAGATGGCCCAAGCACTGCGAGAGTTCTGAGAGTACTAAATATACAGAATGTTTGAGATATAATTTATAATAATGATTGATGATATTATGAGAAACGGCTATGTACTCGCCACCTGTCTCGTTGGCACCTAAAATATATCTTTGTTGAAATTTGGGTGTGGGCGTACCAAACACTTCTGCCTTCGCCCCTTCGGGAACCCTTGTGAGAAAGCATAAAGATATATGTAATATTGTCATATCATCACGCCGAGTCCCTCACAAGGTAGGCAGAGAAAAGCGCAAGATCTCTCCATTATTATTATAATTATAATTTTTATAATATCTATAATATTTGAAAATATAGAGCGACAAGAAATTTCAACTAAGTCGGATTAATTTGGTATTTGAATAACCGGTTCAAGCCCCAGTGCTCTGCAGCAATGAGATTTTCTGACCAAAAGTACAGTGATTTATCGCACCATGAGATTTGCAGTGACGGAAAATAATTTTATAAACCAAATTTTTCACTACTATATATTTTCTTCCAATTTAGGGATACCTTATAAATAAGAAGTCGTGGTGGTCGAGTGGTTCGAGCAGTTGCCTGCGACGCAAAGGTCGCAAGTTCGAATCCCGACTGTTCCAATGAGTTTTTCTGAACTTAAGTACAGTGACACCACGTCACACCACGAGCTTCACGGTGAAGGAAAACATCGAGAGGAAACCTGCATACGTCAGAGAAGAAATTCAAAGGCGTATGTATAGTCATGCTTGAGTAACGGCGATGGACTCGCCATCTGTCACGTTGGCACCTAATATACCTCTGGCGGAAAGTGGGTGTGTGGGTATTACCTGTACACCTCTGCCTACCCCTTCGGGGACCCTTGTCGCCGATATTGATAAATACGGTAAATACACTTTTGTACAAATAATCCGATACTAGATAATTATTATTAGTTCAACACAAGTCGTTGATGTCGATGTGTTGACCGCCCAAATTTATGGCCTATTTACTCGCCTGTGAATATGTCAACTATGGTGCAGAGTCACAAAATAGCCCAAACAAAGATACGAGTATTACACGCCTTGGATTCCTTTATTTAGTTACTTAACGCAACTAAATTATGCGTTTATTTTGTCACCGATGAGATTCGGCGAACTCAAGACAGGATGGGGAGATGTTGGGCGGAAATATAAAGGATGTGCAATAATGATGTCGAAGAAAGAACGAAGTGGAGCGAAATAAGAAAGTTGATCCCACAACTAGAAGGCCTGATAGCCGAATGGCCAGTGGTCTAATCTATGAAGCTAAAAGTTGCGAGATCGAGAAATCAATAACTTTACTAAAGGATTGACAAACTACACTTCATTGCGAAATAAAATATTACTAAGAAACATGCTCCATGAATCATGTTGGCTCCTAAACAATTCCAGTTTAACCCCTGCCTCTAATTTATAGGCACTAGTAATCAAATTACTGCAAAGGGGTATTTATTAATTCATAATTCATTCACGTTAGTCACAGATCAGCATATTTTTGCTTATAGTTTGTTTATGGAAGCATAATGACATAAGCACCTAAAATATATATCTAGATATACATAGAGCCGTGGTCGCCGAGTGGTTCGAACAGTTGCCTGCGACGCAAAGGTCGCAAGTTCGAATCCCGACTGTACCAATGAGTTTTTCTAAAACTTAAGTACAGTGATTAGTCACACCACGAGCTTTACGGTGAAGGAAAACATCGAGAGGAAACCTGCATACGTCTGAGAAGAATTTCAAAGGCGTATGTATAGTCGTGCTTGAGTAACAGCGATGGACTCGCCATCTGTCACGTTGGCACCTAATATACCTCTGGCGGAAAGTGGGTGTGTAGGTATTACCTATACACCTCTGCCTACCCCTTCGTGGACCCTTGTGGGAAGGCGTGAGGATATATATATCTGGCAGAAAGTGGGTGTGTAGGTAGTTCCTATACACCACTGCCTACCTACCTATATACCCCTTCGGGGATCCTTGTGGAAAGGCGTGAGGATATATATATAATGACATTGACAACTTTAAGCTATAAAATCACACGATTCTGGTACTGCTCTCCACCGTGCCGGCGCTGTGTCATGACATTATGCTTCCATAAACAACCTGTCATGATTCATGGAGCATGTTTCTTAGTAATATTTTCTTTCGCAATGAAGTGTAGTTTGTAACCTTTAGTAAACATTATTGATTTCTCGATCTCGCAACTTTTAGTTTTTCACTGGATCGGCACCTAAATGGGTGTATAAAAACTAATCTAAAAGAGAACTTGCGTTTCACTATGACTACCCTGTTAGGACTTAATGACATTATAGTCTATATATGACTATATTATAAGTATTTATTTCATTCCGAGGATACACGTTCTTGGAATCTCAGCTCATGTTGGTAACTTGTTAAATGAGAACGATTTCACTTTCAAGGAAGTGGATAATTTAGCATATCTAATGCCCGGTGCATTAGCTGCACTAAAAGATCAATCAGATAAGCCTAATCTAAATGCAGACTTTTATATTAGATATAAAATTGATAGTCACATAATTTTCGACATCTTATGCAAAAGCATATATCGTTAATGGTGTTTAAAACATGGGATACCCAAGTATAACAGAAAGCGGAAGGCAAAAAATCTCGAATAGAATGTGAAGTAACGGCCAAATTGGTTTCTACCTGAGGTTGAGCCAGGTAAGGCACCATTTTTTTATGCGGGCAAAGAACGTTTACAAATTGAATATTTGTAGAATGACCAATATCCAGCAATGGTGTTAATGTATTTTTTTTCTAAATAATTATATTATATTAATAATGTATATTAATGTATATGTGGACGAAGCGAAAGAAGTAAGTAAATCTAGGGAGAACCAGCTTTCTACTACCTCTGCCTACCCTGTTAGGAACGGGGTGATATGAATGTTTATTTTTAAAAAATACAGCTTAGTAACTCATTTCGACATATCGCTAAAAACAGTTTTGACTTTGGATATAAAATACTTTATTATTCTTAGCTACAAAAGCCATTCTGACCGAGCGGTTTATGTTGCATTCTGTAAAGTCTAAATTGCTGGTTCAAACCCCTATAATCTGTCACCAAAAAGTTCTTGACAACAAGTATAGTGATTTATCACATTACGAGCTGTAAACTGCTTTTCTTAATTGTGTCTTTTTTCTCTTCTCAATTTTAACCATGGCAGACATGTCATTAACCTTATTTTAATAAAGAGGTTTTACAAATTTGTACGAGCATCAGAATGTAAACTTTGATAAAATTGTAACGTTTAAACTTTAATAGTATTTCAGGGATGATCAAGATTAACCGAAACCATCCGTCAAGTTAGAACCGAAAATATATCTCTGGCGGGACTTTGGGGACCCTTGTGAGAAGGCATGAGGATATAGCTGTCTTTAGAGCTATTTCGAGAAACTGTATATGATGGGATTATTACGGAGCTCATATTATCTAAAAATGCCATTCCAGTGCTCGTGACTGTACAAGGTTTCACGATTCACGCGATTCCATTCAGAATGCCAGCCATTTGATATATTTAAAAAAGGAATATGGCACTCAACAAAAGAGCATCTCAACCCTTTGGTAAGCAAATTCTTTTATTGAATAGGTTTATTATATAGGTAAAATGTTGTTTTCAGCAAATCGAACAAGTTCACACACTTGTTGGGAAACCAGTGTTTGCTAATAGGTGTCTAGTCTAGCATTTAGAGGCACCTATTTAAATACGCTGCTTTGCATTTTCAAGGACCGGGTTATACGCGATCAACCAACATCCGTTTATTCACCTTTGTATTAACTTGTAAGTTTAAACATTTGAATCAAATTGTAAGCTTGACATAAAAAATAAGATATGATATTGAATTAATAACCTTAAAGTTTAATTAAAAACCATTGAAGAAATGCGGTGAAGTAACCTCAAACCCGATTTGAGAAACTGCGACTTGAGTTGTTAATTATACTTAACTTGTTAATTGTAGTAAAAGTAAATTTTATTTAGTTAAAATTGCCTTGGCCGCCGAGTGATTCGAGTAGTTGCCTGCAACACAAAAATCACATGTTCGAATCCCGCCTGTACCAATGTCATCAAAACTCATTAGTTTTCATGAACTTAAATGCAGTGATTAGTCACACGAGCTTTACGGCGAATGAAAGCGTCGAGAGGAAAACTGCATACGTTTGAGAAGCAATTTGGAGGCGTATGTATAGTCGCGCTTGAGTAACGGCGATGGACTCGCCATCTGTCAAGTTGGCACCTTAAATATATCTCTGGTGGAAATCGGGTGTGTTGGTAGTACTTACACACCTCTGGTACCCGTTCCGGGAGAGATATAGACTAGTAACAAATAAGTTTGTGCTGTGAAATTATTTCTGAATAATAAAATACTTTGGACTATAAAATGAGCACTAAAAGGAATCGCAAAGTGAATCGTTTAAATTGCTGCTTTTAAGGCTGCAATTTATGACGAACTCCAGTAGCCCTAAATCAATGAAACTTTATTTTTTTGTCTGACCGGCTCTGTAAGTGGCACAATCTCAACAGGTATATAAATAAATGGTTTCGTCTCCAAATGTGACTACTTCTATGTATGACTTGAAATATTTATTTTAAAATATGTGTGCCGTGAGAATGGAGAACGTAAAGTTTTTGAAATCTATGTTAGAGCTTAGCTTATTTTCTTGGGAGACAAGATTCTAGTCGACTAGAATCTTGTCTCCCAAGAAAATTTACACAAGATAACTTTTATTGTAAATAAAGAGGTGTAAGTAAAAACTATTTCTTTGCAAATACTTGTTAAAAATAAGCAAATATTTAGGCTTTTTTTTCAGTTAAATTATACATACACATTTAAATAATAATACTGAATACGAAAGGAGTGAAGCGCCAGTTCCCTCTCAACAGTGAGAAGTATTTTTGTTTACAGAACAAAATTGCACGGTGCTGTTTTAAGCAAAACCAAAGAGCGGTGTTTACATAAATGTTGTTATTCACACTTCGTCATAGTAAATTAAAACATTAAGCAAATTCGAACGTGGGACTTGTATAAACAACTCAAAACAGGGTACGCAGCCAATTGAACTGAACTTACTCACAAGCCGAGGATCGTGAACAACTATGTAACATATAATTATGGGTTACGCGCCAACCAAATTAAATATTTTTAACGGCCTGTTTCCTTAGACTAGTGTTGGGTCTTTACGATTTTGACAAAACGATTAATAGAAATCCTTGAATTGTTAGATTTTTTCCTACTCTACTATTCGCACGTCTACATTAATAGTAACTCAACATAAAGACAATTATGTTGAAGAAATATACTAACCAAAATATTATATTTGTACCTTGTTTTGGTCAAGACTTAGAAAAGCTAAGAATTATATAAGAATCAAATGTAACAGAAATAGCACAAATAGGTTTTATGCACCATTGTAAGAAAAAGAATGTTTAGATAAAAACTATATTCTAAAAGCATGAGCTTTCGACATTCATTTAATCGATGTGATACATCCCTAGTAACAAAATGGCGTTTAGCTGCCGTGCGGGGCTTGATCATGGTCGGTCGGCACTTGCGCCCTCTGCAATTATTGAATGAAATGTAGGCTTCGCCGGCACGATCTATTGTTTCACTAACACATGCGACGCTATAAATCGATCGATACTTCGTACTGTTGTTATAAATCATACTATTGCCTGTATTATTAACAACATAATGTTTAAATTGTTAGAGGATTTCGGGTGTAATAAACAATGAGTCATTATATTATTAAAGACATGTTGTATAAACAGGATACATAGTCAAACAAATGGTAGGTTGTTGAATTTAAGAAAAATGTATACTATAATTTCTTTTAAATATTTATATCGATAAAACTAGCCCATTCGCTAGTTAACTTTTGAATATTTTGAGTTCATTCAGTTATTGAATATACCTACTTTACGTTTACGCAGGTTTCACGAGAAAATAGGTTAAACACACTTTCAATGACGTTGAAAGTGTGTATTAATTATTTATTATTATTAATATGTGTATTACCCCATGAAGAATGGTGATGCAAGCGTATAAAGTTTACTAACAAAACACTCAAAACGAAAACATACTGTAAACTAATTAACTATTACTGAGAACTTAGTTCACAGTAGAAATGCATTTATGTCTCCAAATATTTTTTTACCGTCCAACGTTCAGCTTGTATCTGGTCTATTAGTCCATATGCAATATAAATTTGAAAATATAAGGTTTGATCACGTAACGGTGCCAAAGCTGGGCGTGGGCGTAGAATTCTTAACATTTCACTAACGCCATTTGCATTTTACAACTTTTATCGTTCTACTAAACGAGATTCTGGTGCGGAAGGCGAGAACCAATGCGCTCGCCATGAAGCTTACATTTTAACTTGTGACCCCGGGCGCTAAAAGGGATATTAGTAAGTGTGTACAATATGTACCAATTTCTTTTCTGCCACTTGAAAGATTGCGCCCTCTGCAATTATTACGGTTCAAATAAAATTGAAGATCGGTGCAAATCAGAATCGAATTATCCGTTACTTTAAAATAATCATATATACCTTTACGCTGACTTCGGTGGCTCCCTAAGGAGTAGGCGGAGGTTAAATAAAACCCACATTTCGCCGGTGACATATTTCAGTATCGACCTGACAGGTATTTTGCATACTATTTTAAATATGCCAACGTGAATATTTGACAGGTGGCTAGTCTGTCTCTTTCTAACAGAAAAGGCTTTACTTGCGTCCTTGAATTCATTTTTCAAAGGTATGCACGTCTCTTAACGATCTTCACTTTCCGTTATTTTAAATCTGATGTAAATTTTATACAGTTTATCTGGTAGAACTGATTTACCTTCGTTCAATTATACACAAAAGGAAAAGGTAGGTCTATGAAGAAATTTTCAATAAATCCTATCATGTGATTCAGTCAATTTAAATGCAAAAGGACCGATTTAATCCGCGGCCAATTTATTAGCATAAAAGCTCTCCAGGGTCAAACCTTCACTTAGTAGTAGTTAGACAATTCTATTAATGGAAACAAGGTAATATTACACTGGCTTTTGAATAGCCAAAGGAACATTTCTAACATATTACACTTATTAACATTCCTACACTCCAGTTTGCAGGCTCGGCAATGCGCAATGCGTATCAGCAGCGGTAACCGCTTACCATCAGGTATAATAAAACCCTCTGCTCTCCACAATCTAAGATCAAGGACATAGTCCCTCCATTCATAACCAATATTTATGAACAAATCTGAAATAATAAATATCATTATATGCTACAATATGTCAAAATATTTGCCAATAAAATAAAAAGCATTGAAGGTTAAGGAGCATAATCCGAAGCAGCGCCATATGTCATAAGCATAAGCTAGGGTTGTCAAACCTACTTACAGTCATATATATACATATACACATATATTTTAATAAAATTTTAAAATATATTGTTGTATTTCACCTGAAAATAAATAAGATGATTTTTCTAATGAAAGAAAAAATGATGTTATGAATTAGGGAAATATTATGTAGAAATAGAAATACAATTCATTCTATTCTCATTTTAATTTAAGTAAATCTTGTTTAATTTCGATCAAACTAGGATATCGAAAAAAAGGATGGCAGCCCCAAGAGTAACCCCTAATTGTAATTTAGTAGGTTTAACTTTCAAGATATCAAGATCGAGAGCCACGCATACGGCAAGCCTTTCCGAAATTTATTTGACTTACGCGACGCGAGGGCTGAGCGCTCTGCCACACACAATAACGCACTAAATCATATCAAACCGTAATGCGACGGAGGTGTGTCGAGAACAGAATTAAAATGCAATAATATCCCCAGCGTGCTGTAATTCTGGCCTGTCTCAGATCTCCAAAGATTATCGTTAAGTATTTATTTATCCAGCCTTCCCTCGGGAGGTTAGATAGCATCAGGAAATCAATTTTGCAAGGAAACGTCGTGAAGGCGTGGAGCTTTTATGTTGCAAGGTGGTTATTCCACGTAAATTTAAAAGCTATTGGCAGCTCCATATGTTCAGTTTCAACTGACTTCGGTCATATGTTTATAGTTTCGATAAGCATTGGAGCAGTGAAACGGCAGTAGCTATATAACTATACTAATGGAAGAATCTGTAAGCAAAATTTTATTATTATTAGTTGAACAATTAACACGTGAAAGTGTAACAAAGAAAGAAATACAAACTTATTTTATTTATAATATTAGTTAAGACTAGTTAGGGTGAATCTCAATCGTTAAACAATACATAGTACTTTCAAAAGTGTAGAGGTTTTCTATTATTATCCCGACAATTCGACGATGTTGCAATCATGGAAAACTTCGTAATGTGAGAAGGTCATGCATCTGGAGTGCTGTCATTTAAATTTAAATGTATCTTGCGTCATGGATCGCATATTCTCTTTTATATTCAAATGTTGTACATTACTGTCCCTTCTTACTGGCTTTGAGCTACGGCAATCGTTATCATCTCACAGTGGAATGTGCTGTAATCGTGGTGGGACATTGAAAATAAAACAAACTAAATTATTGATAGACAAGCTGTGCACTGAAGTATTAGAATACTTAAAAATACGTATGCATTAGAATGCATACATAGTTTTTCAATTCAATTATACTGAGAATAGCGTGTTCATACAAAAAAAACAGCTCTCTCATCTCCTTACCATTTTGATATAGATAGATTAACTTTATGTAAACGTTGGAAAACGTGGAAACGACCAACCCGAACTCTGTGAGAGACTCGGCGTGATTATATATATGTATCCACAAAATATAAAATCGGGGTGAAAGCTACCGTTGGTAATTGGCTTTTATTATTAAATAGATTCATGACTTATGTACAACCTACATAAAGCAACGAAGCGTACCTATGTTCCTCCAGATGATCAATTTAGGATTTTATTTCGACTTGTGCGTAATATTGGTCCTTTGACATAGTACTTAATTAATACTTTATATTACAGAGACGAGCAAGTCTACCACAAACAGGCAAAATATTTGACTCACAATAAGATAAGTATTCTACTTGACATAATAGGAGGAACAAGAAGTAATAATAATGACGGGTACAAGCCCGCTCTAACCAAACTACCATCTCGTCTCCGCCAATGATACACAAATCATAATAAACTTCATACAAGTTCAAACTTATGGACTACATACACATGGCGCTCGTAACTATCCATACATAAACACTGATGTATGACGTAGAAAGCAACAGGCCTCTAGGAACCGGTTCTACTTCACATGAATGCACACACATAAGCTGTCCAATTAAGCAAGGCCTATGACAGCCTGATCAATGTCCCCGGCTTAGCCTCCGTGCAGGAATGCCCAGGAGAGCGGGGAGGGTCACGCTTCACTGGCGGTTACAGTCAACAGAGATAAGAAAGCGGTCCCAGTCGAAAGACTGTCAAGAAACAATCTATATTATGATTACCGGTAGATATTGAAAATGCGTTTTGTTGCCAAATCAACCATGACTTACGGGGCGAGTATGGCTAAGAACTAGCAAAACATCGTAACATTTTTTTTCTACAAAAATATATGCCAACATCCTAGTTAATCATGATTATCCAAGCAATAAATTAATTTTTTAAATAAAATTGTTTCACGTCAATCTGGATTAATACATAATTAACCTACTTTCTGCAATAATAAGGTTCATTTCCACTTGGCACCACAGAATTCGTAGAGCCTGGAGTACGACGTCAATTCATTTCCTTTATATACATCTCATAAGCTCTAACAAGACAAGACAAAAACGAAAGGATAAGTATGTGCACAACAAGTTTTTTTTCAATGGTTATCCCCATGCACGGTCAAAACAAATCGACAAAGCTATGTCGCAAATCATCTGCCAGTACTACATAATAATATAAAGATACATGCAATCATATTTCAAGAATATCTGAAATCAAATACGCACTTTTGAATAATAATGGCAGCACGAAAAATATTAACTTCGTATAATAATAATAATAATAATATATCCTCACGCCTTCCCACAGGGGTCCCCGAAGGGGTAGGCAGAGGTGTATAGGTAATACCCACACACCCACTTTCCGCCAGAGGTATATTAGGTGCCAACGTGACAGATGGCGAGTCCATAATTCACTACTTAAATTAATATGTATCATATTGGATCTTAAAGACATGTGTATGAGTAATTAGATTAGATTAGAAACTCATGAGAGTCACCGGAAACTAAGCGGAAATAGCTGTAAGACATGACCAACTTACAAGATGGACGAAAATTATTATTGCAGCCATTTTGTCTTTGCCTGGCGAACGCTAAAAATAGCATTAACAGGTTTCATAGAAACCATAGTATATCAATTGTAAATAAATATGTCTATTGACTCAGAATAAAGATAATAAAGGCTAACAAAGGCTAATAGGAATCTACTAATGTATACATAAAAATACCTTCGTAAATAAGTGGTCGCAAAATAAGAAAAATTTACAATCGAATGACTTGTAATATTGTCACAATAATACAGGCAATAACGCGCGTAACATCAAAATAACTATACAAATAAATTAATCAAAATGTAAGCTAAGCTTTCATACCATTTATACATTTGTACTCGTATATCTCTACCAAGACGACTGTCTAGTCTTTTAGTCACTAAGCTGCTAGTTGCAAAGCTTTAGATCGCGGCTTCGATCCTTAAAATAAATGAGAGTATTAAATGAGAGAAATTACATCTCAGTTACAAAACTGTTATAAAGTAAAGAAAGATGTCGGACATCCATGTCTGTAATGTTAAATTCCATTTCAATTGTAGATTTTTCAGGAATTAAACAGTTTATCTGTGTTAATCAAGCTAATAATCTATTGCTGAACCAAATTCTATTAAATTCTATTCAGCCCATTAGTATTATAAATGCGAAAGTTAATGAGGATTTTTGTTCCTATTTCACGCAAAAACTACTGAACGGGATTGGATGAAATTTAAGATAAAACATACTGATAGAATATCAGCTGGAATACAACAAAGTGTGTTACAAACAAAAATAAATCCAGCCAACCAACGAAATCACACCGCGAGGCATAGCTAGTTAATAACATGTATAAGATATCAATAGGTTTTATTCACATTTAAAGACAATAAAGTGTGGCTGGGTGAAGCAAATTTATACAAATATAATTGATATACATGTCTGGAATAGTTCGAATATCTTTTAGATATATTTATGTCTACGTCGTGAATATATATTTAAGAAACGTTATACCAAAGCTATATATGCTAATATTATAGGCCTATTACGGGGAAAGGAGAAAATAACGTATTACAAAAATAACATGTTTCATTAATTAACATAAACATGTAATTAGCGCGGCGCGAGGTGTCGGTGTTAACAGGAAACAGTTACAATAAACCTATCGTATCTGTCACAATTTGCCAATAATTTTGGCATTTTATTATTTTAAAGTAAAAACCTGTCGAATTTTTCAAGAATTTTCAAATTAAGTTATTTGCAAAAACATGTCACGGATCAATGTAACAGATAAGAAATGAGAGTTCGTTCTTAATATTTTTTGTGTTCGTCCTTAAGTGGCAAAGAATGTGATTATGTATCATACAAAAAGAGGATTAGTACTTATTAATTCGTAATGATATTCGTGAAATCTGCATATTGCGTGTTATAGTAGCATTAACACAAGGACATCATGTCAAAAAGTGAAGGCTTCTAAATTATCTAGCATATGGGAGTAAGAGAAGATATACATAAGAACCCATATACAAATTTAACCAATCTTTTTGGAATTTAGCCGAAATAGACCAGACTTAATTACATTTGCATTAATTTACATTACGAAATAGATAAGAATACACAAAAAATATGTTATTTCATGTAAAAATGCTTTATGATTATGTATTCGTGTGCTATTTTTTTTATCTGTAGATATACATTAGATAAATATTAAACCCAGATACACAAATGTTCATTAACGCTCAGTTTAATCACCGACAAAAGCACAGAAGAGGTGCAACGATATAAGCCCGGTACCACCATTCCAGTCGGTCTGACATCCATCCTTGATAAGCGATGATTTTGATCCCAAAACTAATTTCAAATACAGAGATTTATTTATTACACCACCAACTATACAGTGAAAGCATACGAATCTGCATATCAAACACGAATGTACAGCGCCTTACTTGAGGCGTTAAGGTGTTATCACACTTCAGCCGACCCCTTCTCTCTACTGGGGACTCTAGTGGGAAGCTTTGACGACACACTATTAATTAAATTATTCATGTGATGTCATTTAACGTTCCACGGTATCTACGCAACAATTCTACTGAGTACTTAAAAGCCGTGTAAATAGGATTTCGCAGTACCACAATGCACTTCGTTTCCAAGTCACGATCTGTTTCGGCAACTTGTCAGTCGAGTGTTATCTACTAATGCGCCAATTGCTGGTGACACGACTCGAACTTTAGCGGCTAATTGAGTGCGGCTATATGATTATCGTTTGGTTCGTTCGCAAAGTTTTGAAGTATTGGTAGTAGTAAGTTCGTAAGGATGGAGGAAATACATTTCACATATTTTAACAGCTACAAACTTGTAAAATGTCATTATGTTATACTTCAATGCTAGCACTACACCTCACGGGATTTATTCGAGATATCATTAAAAGGCCCAGCATGTATTTCGTCTCGAAAATGAGACTGAGACAGACGTCAGAAACTCGTCAATACGGTCAACAGGAGTACATCAAATAGAATTAGTGTATTCAGTGGAATTTAAAGCACCTGAAATAATACATGTTTTTTTATCAATTACTTTCTTAGGTTGTCTTAGGTTCGTCAGAAGGATAATCAAAGATGATATAACACCCACATCTTCGACCACCGTTTTCAGAATGCTGTTTTGTTTTCATTCTTACGATTGAATGAAAACCAACAGTAACGAGGCAGCCCTAGTAGCATCCCGAAGATATTGTTATGTTTAATGTGCAACGAGTTTTATCAAAGTCGATCCACAAGTAACCGGTTTATACCTTTCAAATAATGTAAGAATTCATTAATTTTATAATTATAGCGTATCGTATTGCAATTTCTCGTGAATTTCTTACTGAATCAATACACAATCGACCTTAACAGTAAATGTGTGTATGTGGGTTTTTGCATTTTTTTTTATGGTTAATTGGTTGATTCAATTATTATCAGTTCAGTAACAGTTAGTCTTCATGGTATTTTAATGTTTGGATATTGTGCCAATCAAGACTCGCCAAAATTAAACTTCGTTTGACGGAAAATTTAACAACATACAAGAAAAGTATGATCATGATGACAAGAGTCGAAATATGCCCAATTCTTTCGTAAGATTAATTAATATTTTCACTGGAACCACAGACCAACTGAGCTGTTCGTATCACACCAAGAAATGTCTTCCACTGCACTGGTATGTAAATTGGAGCTCAAAAAACGGAAGTTGCTTTAATGCATTTTAAAGATATACCAAAGAATTTGTGTATCCATCTCAGAAAAGCAAGGTAAGTGTTTTTTTCTGCCGATAACACTTTTAGACGTGCCACCCAAACTCGTTATCAAATTACGCCTCGGAACGCATTTAGGCGACGATACAAGTTCAAATAAACGTTAATTCAACATTTAAAGTAATTTAGTCCTTCCAGTCGGTAGGTTCGTCTCAACCATCAATAAATCCATTGATAAAAACTGGAACGCTAATAAGTTAAAAACTACCGGCGGTAAATCGCCAGTTTCGACAAACGCTCCTCGTCAATTGAAATTATCCATTTTTATAGCATTCCGTTCCATTAAGAGACGGACGATCGCAATTATGACTAGGTACGTAAAGGTAATTCTGATCATTTCAAAACTGCATTTCTATACATCTTTTCCTTCGTTATTTGAGTATATTCCTACTCTGATATTTACTTTAGGAATCCCAAAACGACACGAATGATTTGTTGCTCAAATTGGATTTGTCTCCTCAGCTCATTTAACTATGCGTACCTATAGTCTATGTTTGCGTGGGCTGTTTTATAATAATTTACATGACCACTGGCCATCTTATAATGTCAATAAATTCGGCATATCTGAAAATAAACCTGTAACTGTTATTTTTTTGTAATTATTGTGCTTCATTTATTGTAGAAAAAACCTGTTGCACAATACAAATATCTTTTATATTCTTTTGACTTAATGACGTTTTCTCACGGAACTTAATGACTTAATTAAAAATATATCATTTCAATTTTACTATTTTGTTAATTTTGATAAAATATCAAACGTTTATATTTGTTTTATGTACTATGTAAATGCATGATAAAAGGTGAATTTTTATGGAAGCTATACGCAACGCAGACTCAGGACTATTAGTATTGGTGTAAAATAATGAAAGCCATTTCACAGTATAACGTTAACTTGTAGGTTCATTAAGGCGAGTGTCGATGCCCGCGCCGGCGGGTGCAAGTTGCATAAATCAGGCCGGGGAATGCAGCTCGGCGCCCTAATGCGCTTTCGGTGTCGGTTGATAGCTAACCCCCTTACCCCTCCCCGACTCGCCTCAAATCATTGCTTTTACACAATTATATCACTCGATAATTTTGGTTGCTTGTTCCCACTACTGATCTCTACCGCTCAAAAAGGCAGCTTTTCAAACGAGCAAAGATAACATAATCAACTAATATAAATAAAACAATTATGAAGGTACTGTTAAGAAACTAAAAAAACATGCCTACTGTTCCTATTAATATTAATATATTCAATACTTAAAAGTAATTGGCAATTATGGCCAATAAGTGACCGCAATTCAGTTTTGCGTACTTTTTACGTTTTTCATTGATTAATATTAAACAGATTTATTCATATATTTGCATGTCTTTCAAAAACTATACAACATTGTAACTTGTCAAAGTCAAGAGGTTTCAAGAACCATGGCAAGCCTCGACTGTTATTACTTAAGTAATGTCAACGTATAATATTCAAAAGGTCTCATGATCAGGTCCCAAACACTTGAACTAATTTACAAAAATGTTGTTTCCTATAACGACAAAATGTTGATCGAACAACATCTTCATGTAGCCAAGCTCTAATTTATGTAAATTAAACATTTCAAATAACAAAAAATCTGCATTATAAATGAAAATGTTGTTAAAAAGTACTGTTTTATTACAATATATTGAGTAGTAAAAGCGACACTTCTCACTTGCGTCGACCATTGGCCTCCGATACTAAAGTGCCAGCAAGTATTTTCAAAGTCGAAATAACTTTATACAATTTATTTTTCTTCGTTCTTACTATATCGAATATCAGATGAACTCAGAAGCATATACGACAAAATACTGAAATCTTACATGTATTTTTCCCTATTACAAAGATAGAATATAAAATAGCAACACTTCGTAACATAACAATTTTGCATCGCAAAGAAGTGGGGACATTCTTACCATCTGCCATTTTGAGTTCAGAATAATAATTCCGTAGCCAAAAAAAATTGGGGTAAATTCATTCGTATTTTCTTATGGAAATATTTTTGGATAACGTTTACCAAGGCGTCCTGTATATTCATACATTTTAAATAATATTAGCTTCACTCCGCGGTTACCTGCATTTAAACGGTTGTAGGAATGGTGGCAGAGCCGTGGTGGCCGAGTGGTTCGAGTAGTTGCCTGCGACACAAAGATCACAAGTTCGAATTCCGACCGTACCAACAAGTTTTTCTGAACTTAGGTACAGTGATTAGTCACATCACGAGCTTTACGGTGAAGGAAAACATCGAGACAACCTGCATACTATATGCTAGCAAGCTAACGCGGCAAATATTAGACCACAAAGTCAGTGGTCTCACCCGCATGTCTCAGGTTCAACTTTTATTTGTACGTCAAAAGGTGAGGGACAGTATCGTCATAGGACGAGTTATTTTACGAGCACTCGACCAGTTTTAGGTACTTTTTATTTCTGTCTTCGGACAAATAACAAAATTGCTCTCGAAGCTTGTGGCTTGAAAATGGCTTTTCGGTTCGAAGGTTAAACTGTATTAACTGGAATGGGTTTTAGCTCTTATACCCGGATTCTGTTTTCACAAATGGTAACGACTGGCCATTTGACGTATACGGAATGTTGCCCTGCTGTCTTAAATTTTATAATATAAAATAATATATCCTCACGCCTTCCCACAAGGGTCCCCGAAGGGGTAGGCAGAGGTGTCTAAGTAATACCCACACACCCACTTTCCGCCAGAGGTATACTAGGTGCCAACGTGACAGATGGCGAGTCCATCGCCGTTACTCAAGCACGACTATACATACGCTTTTGAATTTCTTCTCAGAAGTATGCAGGTTTCCTCTCGATGTTTTCCTTCACCGTAAAGCTCGTGGTGTAAGTAATCACTGTACATAAGTTCAGAAAAACTCATTGGTACAGTCGGGATTCGAACCTTTGCGTCGCAGGCAACTGCTCGAACCACTCGGCCATCACGGCTCTTATATGTTTGTATTATTACAGTGATAAGTGATTATATATAATATATAAAGAAGATAATGTCATGGAAAATCAACGAAGGTTCTATAACATGAGTCATATACGTAATTAGAGAGTAAATCTCCCGCTCTTATATAATAATATTTCACTTAATCTTCCAAAGGTTTCAGAACGAGTGTACCGATATAATTTGCGAGACGCGACTTATCGTAATTTAGAGCCCCCGATTAGAGTTCACCAGCCGACATACGCTAACGAGCATTCGCTTAAATTTATTTTTATTTTAACAACAGTATGGTGCCGATGCAGCGATGTTTTGTCTTCCGCCGACAATTGTGCACGGTTAATTGGATTGTCTGCTTTGAATTGTTAACTATATGTACTACATAAAAGCATTCGCCGTAATCGTCACATCTATCTCAATGTTGAATAAATTATACAATCAATTTCTCTCATTCTTTAAGGCAAACAAAGTTAGTCATTTATCGCATTTATCTTCCAACGTGGTTTTGCATACTATAAGAAGTAATGTTACTAAATTACTTCTAATTGTATAAAAAAACAAGTAACTACGCCTTTCAGAAAAGTACTGTTTTTTACATTTAGTTTACTATCTTACCTTAGTCTTAGTAGTTTTCAGTTGGGCTCCTGCTGAAACCGCGCAAATCTCGACCTCGTATCGATCCACACCGGCTTCACGATCCAATGAAACAGCTGTTGATAATATTCCCAGTGACGAATCTATATCGAATAACCGGTCCACTTGTTTACCATCACTAGTCACATTCACTATATAATATTCAAGTCCGGATTTATAATTGTTAGTTAAATTTAATACCGCGGTTCCTGCTGGTTCATTTTCAGCTACCTTAACTAAGCCTTCGTTTGTCCAAGTGACATCTTCTAGCTCAGCGCCACCCATGATAACGCTCAGGTAAGTCTCCGTACTCTTTTGCTCACTCAGGACTGCCTCATCGGTAGCTTTTATAACAAGATTCCATCGTGCCTCAGGCATTGCCGGAGGGTAGCGCAAAGTCAATGCGCCGTTGCTTCTATGCAAATCAAACAAGTCATTCCCCCCGTGTATGAGCTTATATGTAACTAATCCGTTTGTTCCAGAATCTAAATCACGTGCCAAAAGATTCATAATAAATATTCCACGGCCCAAACCCCTTCCCAGTCTTTCCACATTGATCACGGCAGCATTCATTGATACGAATATGGGAGCATTATCATTAATATCTTCCACAATTACTGTGACAAGTTTCTCAGCTGAGAGTCTCGCTGAAGGAGGCTCTGCTCGATCATAAGCAACTACTGTTATTCTAAATGTATCAACACTCTCCCTATCAATGGGCAAAAGAGTATGTATTACGCCAGTAGCGTTGTTTATTGCAAAATGGCGTCTGTTATTGTTAGGATCTTGATGTGTAATGGAGTAATACACTTTTCCATTTAAACCTGAGTCTGGATCCTCCGCAGTAACTGTAACGATTGGAGTGTGTTTGGGAATACCCTCTCTTATTTGCCGAACAATGGCAGTGTTCGTAAAAATCGGTGCATTATCATTTGCATCTATTACGTTGACAGTGAATGATATACTTGAAGATAAGCTTGGGCTACCATTATCGGTTGCAGTTATATTTAAGACATATGAAACCAAATCTTCGTAATCCAGTTGTTTGTGTAAAAATAGCTCGCCTGAATAGCTATCAATAAAGAAGGCGTCTTTTCTGTTTCCAGATGAGATGGAAAACTGTAATTCTTTGTTTATTCCTAAATCAGCATCGGTAGCGTGAAATCGAATTATTTTCTTATTGATTGGTTCAGTTTCCAAGACTGATACATTCATTTGCGTATGAGTAAATACAGGCGCATTATCATTTTCATCGAGAACATTAATTGTTATTGTAGAAGTGGCAGATAGTCGACCAGATGGTCCTGAATCATGCGCTAATATTGTCAGTTGATAATGATCTGTGGTTTCGCGATCCAATTGTTTTCTGATAAATAATTGGCCCGTCGCTTCATCTAATGAAAATTTTCCCATTTCATCGCCTCCTATAATTTTATAGTAAATGTCACCATTTAGCCCTTCGTCGGCGTCTGTTGAATATACTCTCATTATTGAAGCACCAACTGCAGCTCCTTCAGACACATCTACATTATAAGGTAAACGTGTAAATATGGGTGCATTATCGTTTACATCAGTTATATAAATCGTAACTCTAACAGAATCTGACAACTGTACTTTTCCATTGTCACTTACGGTCACTGTAAGGGTTATATAATTTTGCCCAGTGCTATAAGCCAAACTTTCTCTATCAAATGATTTCAATGTTTTGATAAACCCATTTCTGGAATCAATTCTAAAATCATTTTGCGCTATAGGTAAAGTGAATGTTAATTCAGCGTTACGTCCAATATCTTTATCTGTAGCTGTCAATTTACCTACAAATGTATCAGGTGGCTCATTTTCATTTATTTTAAATATGAACGTAGTATTTGTAAACTGCGGGCTATTGTCATTTTCATCCAAAACGTGTATAACTACGGGTACCTGTGATAATCTGGGTGGCATACCATGATCTGTAGCAATTATAGTCAAAGAATAATAATCCCGCTCTTCTCTATCCAGTGAGCTTTTTACATAGAGATATCCGTCTGGAAAAACGCCAAATTTTCCATCCGTGTTTCCTTCAGCTATGTAATAAGATATACTTCCACTTGATCCCAAATCAGCATCAGAAGCAGATATTGCAAAAAACCTAGTATTGACTAAAGTAGACTCCAGTAAAGATGTTTCGTACGAAGTGTGATCAAATACTGGTGTGTGGTCATTCACATCATCAATGACCACAGATATCGCATGTCTTGTAGCAAGAGCCGGATTGCCATTATCAGTAGCAGTAACTTCAATAGGCATAACAGAGCCAGGTTCATTTGAAATAGGCTTATTAAGATAGATAACGCCGGTAGTCTCCGATATTCTAAAATTATCATCGGGATTATAACTAAGAGTGTAAAATATTGTCCTATTCGATCCAGAGTCACGATCTGTAGCTCTTGCGAAATACACTTCTTGACCTACAGCCATATTTTCTGGTATATGCACCTCATCTTTATCTTCAATAAAAACAGGATAGTTGTCATTTACATCTAGCACTGATATATTAACAGTCACGAATCCAAAAGTAACGCCAGTCTTGGCCATAACTTTTAGATGATATGTCATTTTCTCTTCTCTGTCAACATTCGAATCTGAGGAGATAATTCCAGTCTTCTCATCAATTTTAAAAACATGTTTTGCGTCACCAGACAAAATATAATAAGAAATAGAATCGCTAGATATTCTTGCACTAACTTTTCCAACGTATCGACCTACTTCAGACTTTGACGTTCCTTCATCTTCAAGTATTTTAAATGTGTATCCATTGTACCCGTCAAAGTCTAGATTCTTTCGTTGTGATGTTTTCACTAGTTCCACTACAGCATCTTCAAAAGCTCGACGATTACCTTTATCTTTACATGATATCTTTAATGTATACATCATTTCAGGAGCTTTACGAAAATCTTTTTGTAAAATTAAATTACCCGTCCATGGTTCAATTTCAAAATAACCATCACCACCACTTTCTAATCTATACATAATTCGAGCGTTTTCTCCTTCATCCAAATCGTAAGCTTTTACCTGAAGAATAATGCTCCCTAGGGGAACTTCTTCACTTATACTTTCTATGTAACGTTGGGGATAAAATACTGGATCATTATCATTCATATCTAAAACTTTTAGAAAAACCGTAGCAGTAGAAGACTGTGGTGGAAACCCTTGATCCTTAGCCAGTACTTGCAATTCATATAATGGTATTCTTTCTCTATCTAGTTCAATTATCGTACTTAACTGTCCTGTGATGGGATCAAGTACAAACGTATTAGGATACTTTCTTTCAATATTCGATGGCAAGTAATAAGAAACAGAACCATTTGTACCTTGATCATAGTCAGATGCTGTGAGTATAAGAATTTCTTTCCCAGGCTTAACATTTTCATGTAAACTAGCATTGATTTGTGTTTGTGGAAAAGACGGTGCTTCGTCGTTTTCATCCAAAATGGTGATTTTTAATCTAGTATATGCCCACTTAGGATTCGGGCCTCCGTCTCTGGCAGAAACATTTAGTTCCACTGTGCCTTGAATTTCACGATCTAGCATAGCTTTTGTTGTTACCAACCCTGTTAAATGATCAATAAAAAACCATTGATGCAGATTTCCATCATAAAAATCATAGAATATTTCAGCATTTACTCCAGTATCTTCATCTGTAGCGGTAATACTGGCTATGTAAGTTCCTGAAGGTGCAAGCTCGCTTAAGATTGCTGAATATTCAGATTTTTCAAACACAGGCTCGTGATCATTGACATCATTGACATGAATGACCAAAAATGAGGTAGCTGTTCGAGGAGGAGCACCTTTATCAGTTGCAACTACTGTCAAATTATATTTGCTTATTTCTTCTCTATCTAATATACCATTCACATACACGATGTAAACACTTGAAGAATTTTCTAAACGGAAATGATTTAATTCATTTCCTGATACAATACTCACAGTTGTGATTCCATTTAGACCAGCATCCGAATCTGTAACTGTGATAGCGGCTACTAATGAACTATTTTTTGCATTTTCATCCACTGTAGCAAAGTTCGCTGTCGGAGGAACATACGTGAACGTTATTACAGGGTCATGATCATTGGCATCTATTAAGTTAACTGTTACGTAAGTTCTTGCATCTTGTCGTGGTGAGCCATGATCTTTCGCGATAACAGTTAAGACACAGGTCATATTACAAGTTGCGTTTGTACAATATTTAGGACAATTCAACTTCTTCATAGTTGTTATGACTCCAGATTCTGGATCTACAGCAAACTGTTTCTCTGAATCCGTCACTTCATAAGTAATTTTACTATTTTCACCTAAATCACTATCCGTAGCTGTCACTTTGAGAACAACTGTACCAAGCGGTACACTCTCGTTCAAAGACACTGAAAAGTCACTTTGATCAAAAATCGGTGGATTGTCATTTACATCTAAAATTGACACATTTACTTGGAGATACCCGTATTTTGGAGGATTACCACCATCTCGTGCAGAAATGTTTAGGATATAAAAATCTGTGGTCTCCCTGTCTAATTTCCCGGTAGTTTCCAAATGCAAATAGGATGTTTGACCACTTGGATTTACAGTTAGATTTAATCTAAATTTTCCCTCGTTGTCTCCGTCCACGATTCGATAGTCATTGGTGATACCGTTCTCACCCAAATCTTTATCAGTAGCGGCGTCAAGAAGCAACTTTGTTCCAGCCGCAGCGCTCTCAGTTAAGGCTACCGCTATGCTTGGTTCAGGGAACTCGGGGTAATTATCATTAACATCTGTCACTTTTAATCGCACTTCAATTGGATAAGTAGGCTGACTGGATAGCGCAACGAATGCGTAGCGATCTACGGTCTCTCTATCGAGTACCACATTAGTCCTTATTTCACCGGACACAGGATCAAGTACAAACTCTTTGGGGGGTTCGTTGAAACGATATGTAAAACCCGGCTTGATAGGGATCCTTCCCACAATAGTACCAATAGGCTGGTCTTCAGGTACTCGAAGGTCAACGCCAGTGTCAACGGCTCGGGACTGCATCTGCTCGGTAGTGGCGGAAGCGCCCGTCAGAAGCACCAGCGCGACCAGCGCCACGTGCCATCGCCACATCCTCGTCATGACACCGACAAAAACATTGCAGGGTTGGTTCCTCTTCAGCAACGGTTGACGCGCGACGGGAACACTCGCTGTGTCCCGTTCGCGCAGACTCGCGCACTCGCTCACGTCAGGTATGCAGCATGGCCGCGACGACCTGCGCGCGCACGAATATCTCACGGGGATTGCGACCCGCCGCGGCTGCGCCTACGCCGTCACATTCATTCGTAAACACACGTGACACCGCACTATCAACTATTGTTTTCTTTGTTCGTCCACACAAACACTGAATAAAACTCTATGTTAAATGGTCACTCAACAGGTTTGATCACAATATACACGCACTTCCCAGTTATGTTTATGTAGGTTTGTCAATTAAATCACGTTCGATAAGCATGCGGACTGCGTCGCAGCCGGCGCGGCACTGGCAGGCGGAGGCTTGCGAGCCTCCGCGCTCCTCCCTCCGACCGCCAACCCCTCCCCGCAACTTTGAAAGCTCCCACTGTGGCTGCGTGATGATGATGCCAAGATAATGGCCGCCGAAGGATTCTACTATTTATTGTTCGATCGAGTCACTGGCCATTCCAAGAAAAGCTCACGGGACCCACAGGTAGATTTGAAAAATATTAAGGCGGACTTAGTAAAGTTATAAATTATTTGAATGAATGCTTTCAAATTGTTTCCGTTTACAATTATAAAAAAAAACATAAATAACTTTCCATATAATAATATCCGGCGGCACGGTGAAATGTGTAGCTTATTGTGCATACAGTCTAATACGCTCGTAACATATATTTTTATAGGACGAGCGTGCTTACTCGCTATGTTCTTACGTAGTATTTATTTCTGTATATACAACTATGAAAATAGTTAGCTAATAACTACAATAGTACACAGGCTTGGCGTGTCTACTAATTGGTCGGTTTGTCTGTTTGTGATATGTCAATTAGGTATTATTATTGTTATCAAAATGTCATATTATAAGGTGAAAAATGGTTAAACATTATACAATTTTACACAGTACGGGCATATTTGTATGATAGCATAACCGCTGTTCGTTAATGCTGATTAAGCTCTCTCTCCGTAGCAGCGAACGCGTTGAAGTCTATTCAATGCATGTTGCGCAGGCGTTGCCACAGATCGATCATCAGTCACAAGCGTTTTTGTAAACATATGTACTGTACAAGCATTCTGTCATACTTGCTTAGACTAAATATAATAATTTGTTCAAGGTATCCCCAACCAGTAAGGGTCGACTAAAATACTTAAACGAATATATTTTTATATTATAGCAGGGGAAGTTTAGAAGTATATTCTAGTTGAAGGTTCAGTTACTAGAACTTACCACACGAAGACATTATACTCAATGTCTCAGAAAATAGGTTATAATAATCTCCTCATGCCTTCCCACAAGGGTCCCCGAAGGGGTAGGCAGAGGTGTATAGGTACTACCCACACACCCACTTTCCGCCAGAGGTATATTAGGTGCCAACGTTACAGATGGCGAGTCCATCGCCGCTACTCAAGCACGACTATACATACGCCTTTGAATTTCTTCTCAGACGTTTGCAGGTTTCCTCTCGATGTTTTCCTTCACCGTAAAGCTAGTGGTGTGACTAATCACTGTACTTAAGTTCATCAGAAAATAGGTTAGTTGGTAATATTTATTATAGGGCACAATGAAAGCAAACAAATAAATTAAAGGTAATAATAATATATCCTCACGCCTTCCCACAAGGGTCTCCGAAGGGGTATACAGAGGTGTATCGATAGTCACACCCACTTTCCACCAGAGATATATTTTAGGTGCCAACATGACAGATAGCGTAGCGTAGTCCGTCACCGTTACTCAAGCACATATATATACATACGCTTTTGAATTGCTCCTCAGACGTATTCACGATCTTTGTGTGTAGGCAACTACTCGAACCACTCGGCCACTACGGCTTTAATAAAAGATGAAAAATAAAAAAGAAACATCTATGTAAATTGAATGTTTTTCTCGTGGTGAGACTAATCCCTGTACTTAAGTTTAAAAAACTCATTAGTACAGTCGAACTTGCTATCTTTGTGTCGCAGGCAACTACTCGAACCACTCGGCCACCACGGCTTATATATGTTTACATTATGATATTTAGTCATTGAGCTCATCTCCTTGTTTAGTCGGTGTTTTATCCATAAAGGACATAAGTAATACAGTGACAGACGCGATGGACTCGCCATCTGTCACGTTGGCACCTAATATACCTCTGGCGGAAAGTTGGTGTGTGGGTATTACCTATACACCTCTGCCCACCCCTTCGGGGACCCTTGTGGGAAGGCATGAGGATATAAAAATATGTGAAGAAATTTTTTTTTTATTCCCGTTGAATATTGGTTAAACAGGAGCAAAGTGCAGGTAACTTAGAAAAGTCGGCGTCACTTATCTACGGAACGATAATTTGACGGTTCTTAATAAATCCCGACGAAATTGTCTTAAAAATATATATTCTGTCACTTGTATAACGGAGTGCTTAGATAGATAGTTCGACCTGATGCACGAGGCCTTCTTTCGCCATCGACGGGCGTTTCATCGCCAATACAATGATACCAAATTCTCGCATTTACCTCGCAAAGATCTTTCTTCCGCGAACGTGCTGAGCTTCCCACTGAGATTTTTCCGATGGAGTACAACATGGAGTTCTTCAAAAAGAGTGTGAAAGATAACTGCATGGTCGACACATGAGCAATATCTTCGGTATTACCAAATTCTAAGCACAAGAATCCATAGAAGACGGTAACTGTTTACTATAAAGCGGCCCGCATGCTTGTTGACCACCTTAAACATAAACGAAATACAATAGTATTGATAACTGGCCCTATGTTAGCCGAAACGGCCAATATAGTTCATATCATCACACCGAGCTCCCAAGGTATGCAGAGCAGAGCGCCAGTTATCTCTAGACTGACACACCTATTTTGTTTAATTCAAGTTCATCAGTCTCTTCTCAAATGCTCCCTGGTTTCGAGCCCTCTTGAAATACTCATCTACTCAGTGTTTGGTCAATTTGACATTGCCACGTGGCTCCTTGGCATCCATTTCAGATATAAAAACTTATATAAATAAATATAAATATGAATATTAATATACTCGACCCAAATACAAATGTTCTTTAAAACAAATTATTTCGGCGTGACGCATAAAGCATAATAAAACGAAGAAAAATGAAACAAATGGGCTGATGAGGCTTGTTCATAAATTAAACGTATGTAGCGTTTAAATAATACATTTTGTGTATTGGTAGCCTTGTTGTCGCGTTCATTTGTTCTATCGTGTCCCTTGGATTATAGGCAGGAATAATACTCTACCTAGCGGCTTTACTAGTAATCATTAAACATCAAAAGCACGCAAAGCCAAAACCTGCTAAAGTTGCTGCCGTTACTAGACCATAGATGGCGCGGCGCACCTATGGAAACTGCTATTACTGCTTTGAGTGAAAATAAAAAACACAGCTTTCATCGGTCCCCCAATTTATATTACAGATGGCGTGAGTTGACTTCAACAAAGGAATAGAAGGTGTATTTTACAAATGAACCAGTTTACAGAACTTACATAGGTAAATAGGTTATAAATAAATATGAATAGTTTAGAACTTTCTGGCAACACAACTTTCAACAGTTGTTTTCAACCACACTTGAGACACCAAACGGTGGTCCAGATAGTTGAGGGAGGGTTTCGTGGAAAACGGAACAGGGGGTGGTGTGGAGATCAGGGTGGCAACCCCGCAGACTATTGTGCCGTTTACGTTCACACCACGGAGCACGGAGATATGGATTTCTATATTTAAATCTTGTGACGCAGACACAATTAGATATCATTCAAGGATGTATAATATAAAGCAAATGCTTAATAACAATAGACACTTATCTATTGCCAACAATACTATAAGCTATCAGTTCATATATTTTTTTTTTCCCATTGAATTGGATATTACCGAAAACTACTATCCTCGTATGTATACATATTTATCAAGCGGAGATATATTTAGGTGCTGACGTGAAAGACATATATACATACTAGCTGTCCCGCCCAGCTTCGCTCGGGTGAAAAACTTCCTGAAACACGATCCCAGCGCCACCTATCGGGTCCAATTGTGATGTAAGCTATCCTATCTCTTAAGTTGGGTCAAACTGCACACGGTGTGCAAATTTGATTGAAATCGGTTAAGTAGTTTAGGAGTCCATCGCGGACAAACATTGTGACACGAGATTTATATATATTAAGATTTGAGTTTCTTTAAATGTATTAAGGCTTCCTCTTCATGACTTCTATCACCGTAAAAAAAATACAGTCCAGATTCGAATCAGCAATATTATTCCTGCAGGGAACTGACTCTAGACTAAAATCAATGGTAATATGGACTTGACCTTTAAGTGTGATATAGTATCTATGTGACCTTTCAGAAAGTACACCTACCCGTTTTAATGCAGAGGACTATGAATCATTTATGACAACACTAGCTGTGCCCGCGACTTCGTCCGCGCGGAAAAGTGATAATAAGTAGCATCTTAAATTTTTTATTTTACCTCCTTAAGGGTAATTTTTTACAAACTTAGAATGTAATATTAATTTATATGTAATCAAGAGCCTAAAAAATAAGTTTCAACTTCTAGCTTAAAAAATTACGAAACCTCCATACAAACTTTCATCGCCTTACAACAATTTTTCACATTAAAAGGTAGCCTATGTCCTTTCTGAAGCTCTAAGCTATCTCTGTACAATTTAATTTAAATTGGTTCAGTAGTTTAGGCGTGAAAAGGTAACAGACAGACAGAGTCACTTTCGCAATTATAATATTATAATATAATATATAATAAGTGGGGAAGTAGGGACTAGTAGAAATTACAATTAGAACTCCATTCACAGGTGATTCAACGTTATGAAAATGCTCGTCACACTATTACTATTCCAATAACCTTATATTACAATGATATATTATAACAAGTTTGGCACAGGTGGTATTCGTCCTAGTTTTGGTCTAATTAATGGTCGTGGGTTCGATACCCGCCCGAGGCTAATATTCGAACATGCGATAAGCATAATTGTGTGTTGTGTCTACTGATACGACAACCTATGAATGTTTTCTAACTAGTAACAGGATATATTGAGGATATTTTTATATTATATCAAATGAAATCATTAATTTACTATGCGATCTAAATAACAATGCTTATAAATATAAAACTGGAAAACAAGTATACCTTGTCCTTCGATGTAAGGCGTGTACAATAGTCTAGCTCTTTCGATAACGAAGGAATCACTAACATTCTGCCAAGATTACCTACACTATAGAGAAAAGTCAGATATAGCAAAATAAGGGTCCCGGAATTAAGGATCTTTGAAACATGATCTTATTTCCTCTCGCTCTCTGTGAGTTTCAGCATGTTGCCCCTTCCTACAGTTTTCAATTATGTGCTTCGATAATCTATATAATATGACGATATTTGTAAGCGTTTAGCTTTGAACAGGTATAGAACAAAGCCGCTAGCGACGATAAGCTGTCTACACTAGCTCCCACCTTTTGTAATACGACAAACATCGCAATGACGTCTTTGTGGGGGTTGTCATAGAGATTGGGCTCACACCCGTACAAGCGCACCTAAGCCATTTCGGCTGGATAAAAATAGCTCTCTTACTATACCTAGGTACTTATTACATGTTCTATTGGAGCACTTGTTGCACGAAGGTTTGACGTCAGCCCCCTTCCAGCCGAGAGCTGGCTGCGAGGGGGGGCCGCGCCTCCTGGGGGGTCGCTGCTGACGTAAGCCCTTACATTCATGAATGGATGGAAGCTCCATACTGTCATGGCTCTACTCATAGTCACGTACCTACACAAGGGAAGTATGTATAACGGCCTTCGCCATGTGGTTATTACGCACTTTATGTACAAACCTATCGCGTGTTTTATTGGCAAAATTTTCCACGGAAAATAGCACTGGGACCGACAAAATGTGATGTCGGGGTTTTGTTTAGTATGACTAGACAAACGACGAAAATGACTCATTCATTCATTGTGTTCTCATGAGCTTATTGTGGTGTCTCGCCCAAAGCGTATCGAATTGATTTGGCTGGATAAATGTAGATAGCTGCTGTCACAGTTTTCAGCTCTAGTAAGGCTCTATTTGATATTGATTGGTTATTTTATCAAATAATCGTCCTCGCCTTATACACATATTTTTATTTTCTACTGATCAACAATATTTAAGTTGTCATACTATATTGAAGTTGTTGTTTTTAATTTGATTTCATAAGTAAATTTATTTACTGCAATAAGACATATCCAAGTAACACATCTCTCTGATCTCTGCGCCAAATGTCACCCAATTCCGTTCAGTCGTTTTGGTATGTTTGAGTAACAAATAAACACGAATTCAAACATGTATAAAATTTTCACATTTACAACATTGGAAGAATAAGAAGCATTCATTGTCATATACCCACTATAAAGACGGACGTTAAGAATTTGCGACTTCCTACCTTGTTAAGCTGTGTCAAAGGTCGAAGGGGCGGGCGGATCGAATCACTTATCATAGCTTAACCTAATAACATTCCTAATACGACCAAGGAAAGTTTAATTTTCATTGAAAAAAATGCATACATACAATTTAAAATAATGTTGTCTCTATCATTCAGTATTAAAATAAATAGTCTTGTTTTAAAAATGCAAAGACGTATTTTCGTGCCTCAGATCACGAAAGACTCACATTGTTACTTAAATATCTTCGGCGTAAATAAAGCGATGTAAAACCTGCCCTTCCCTAGTGTGAAGGCGTAAAAGCAAAGAACAACATTAAAATGTAAACTAAGTACAGTGTGTATGTAACCTACATTGCAGCACGTTCCGGTACCTATCAACTTAGTACTATTATTCCTTCCAACATTGTGTGATAACAAACTCTTCTTGACGAGTTCAATGATGCTAGATACGGAGTGGAGAAGTAACTATCTCCACGATATCGTTTTGTCCGTACTCTACCCTCGAATAGAACTCACACCTTACTTCAGGAGGTCACAATATGTATTCGACATATATAAATATATACACATACATATACATATCATCACAGCATGTCCCTCACGGGTTCACGGGATAATAAGCGCCAGTTCTCTCTTGACATACCTCATATACTCTTGACGTTCCCATCCTTGAGTGCCCGATTGATTTGATAAAGGTAGTTGGAACGTGGTATTTCGAATATACAAAGCCAGTAAGATGAATAGCACTCATATAATATACACAACAGTTAATATATATATTAACTGTTGTGGTCGGTTAAGAAATAAACATAGGTAATAACTTTAATTATTGACGGCTTGAGTGTCCAGTCGCAACTATCCATATAATCTTATAGGTACTTCTGGCACGATAACATATAAATAACGCTACCTAGACTAACAAATAGAATTGAAGTGTCTTTTTTATATTGTGTGTTTGTTTACTCAGGCATATCTCCGAAACGACTGAATGTGGATAGCAGATGTTTTAAGAAGTAACTTAAAGTACTTCAATTATTCATATACATCATTATGTATAATGAAATATAATGCGGGTAAAATTACGTGACACGATTTCTTATTAATTATATAAAATGTTTTACCATAATGCAATATGTTGATTATTATACTGCAATACTGCTCAATATAAACTACGTAACTTCGCACCATACACGTGATAGGCTGCCATCGATCCCTTCCACGAAGGCTACACAGTAATTTACAGAAACGTAAATGGAGGTAGGTTTACATAAACAAGTTCCTGAATAAATAACACGCAAACTGAAAATATAAGCTGCTGTTTAATTTCATATGTGAAAAAAAAAAAATACAATTGTAGCAAATCTTTTTGCGTCGGCTACGTGTGGGCGATACCCCTGGTGTTGTAAGCTTCCATAAGCGGCGGTAACCGTTTACCATCAGGCGGACGCATGCTTACATATATACATTTTGATTAAAAGCCGTAGTGACAGAGCGATTTAAAGGAATGTGAAAAGTAAAAAGGATTCGATAAAATTTATTTTGTATCCACTTCTTTGAAGTTTCTTTGTGACAATGCTAATGTAAGTTCTGACACATATGTAGTTATTTGATGTTAGTCAGAGCAACAGTTACAATGAATACGAAATACATATACAGCCTACGAAAAAGTATACTTGTATAACATTAGTTCCAGGTAAATTAACTTCGCTTTTCATGCAATTTACCGTAATATTTCTACGAATTAAGCTTACATTGAAACTCCGCATGTTTTACCCTTTACAACAAAGTTAGAATGAATCGAGCGTGTTTCCGTGGAAAAAATGTACATAAAATACTATATTACTTAAAGTTTCTTTTTTTTATACAAGAGTGGCAAACTAGCATACGGCCCACCCGATGGAAAACGGTTACCGCAGCCTATTTACGCTTACAATACCGAAGTATCACTTGCGCGTTGCCATTCTGTGATCGGAGAGTTATACTATGTTGGCAGCATAATGGAACTAATCTCTCTGCTGCCAACACAATATAACAATCCTCCGCCCTCCCCAAGGAGCTCATTACTGGAAACCTTATTCACCGCTTAGGAACACATCACAAAAATTTGTGTTATTTGGCTACGGACTTCTATAAGGTGGAGGTCCTGCCCCAGCCGGGCAGCTCCAAATTCGAACAGGAAACTCGTTATGCCCTACCTCTCTTGAATCCCCGTTCTACCAATAAGTCTTTCTTAACTTAATTACACTACAAACTTCACTACAAGAAAACGTCCAGGGGAAACCTGCATGCTTTTGAGAAGACAATCAAAGACGTATGTATAGGTTAGTCTTGATAAACAGCAATGGATTTGCAAGCTATCACGTTGACACCTAAATATATCTATGTGATGATTAGTGATTACCGGGACTAGCCATACGTTTCCTATTTCGAAGAGGAGACGCTAAGCTATTCAACTTGCTTTCAGCACCACCCAGGTGTCTCGTGGAAAACCAATGAACGGACGTAGTAATAACTTCGCTTATTATTTTGATAGAAAATTTATTTGAAATGTAGGTATGTTAGTAATCGACGCCCGATCTTATTCAAATCATTTAATTATAAATTTATATCAAATATGTATAAATAAAATGACATTAAAAGATAATTACAACGAACAGTGTCGAGAAACAGCATGTATTTATTATTTCAATTATGAATTGATTTAATTAACCATTATTTACTCTTGATATTGATAAAACAATGCTGGTATAGTTATGAATTGAAAAGGTTATTTTTAGCCTCTCAACGTCGAAAATATTGAACAAAAATGATGACTTAATAACGCTATCGGACTTGTTCCAGCCAGTCTAAAAATAAACCCAGCTACCCCCTACGCGTTTAGAGAGATAACATTATACGCTAAGGCTAACGAGAGAACAGGACAAACTACACTCGCCTTGCGCAGCTCTATTTGACATTATTACTATTTCAGACTAAGGCACGTCTACAAACTCACCTGCTATAATTTCTATCTAGTCTAATTGTTTTTATGTGAGACTGAAATATATGTATGCCCGATACCTGAATCAAATCGGTTCGACACTCAAGTTCGTCCGATTTGATGCATGGGATAGTTAAGAGTGCTCGAAACCGGCAAGCATGTATGAAGAGACTCATGAATGTGGATGAAACGAAACGTCTCTCTCTGTCTACCCCTTGACTCGTACAAAGCTTCATACATAAAATACACTCACGCAAATAAGATTTCATCTTTCCTGTGAAAATATTCTGTGAGAATGACTAGTGACTATGTAGAATATAAGGAGTCAATTTATGTATTTTATTAATCGGCATTAAAAGTTTCTCTAATCTTAATGAGCTAGGTTGAGCGAGAGGGTAAAGATATTCTAATATTCCTGTATGTAGGTACCTTTATCCCACCTACGTGGCGTACATGTTAACTATAAAGACAGTAATTATACCTACAGATACAATAGACAAATACGATATACCAGTTATTCATAACAGAAAACACAACAGGCTTATCCTTAATAACATGGTGATAAAGGTTATTTTCTTTGGTAAAACCAAGTTTCATTACAACAAATTGTATATTCCTTCTAGACCTCCTAGACCGTCGCTACTATTCTTATATAATTACTAGCTTATGCCCGCGGCTTTGCCCGCGTGGAGTTCGAAAAAGTAGTTTTGGAAATTTTCCTGCTACAATCGGTTCAGCCGCTATGCCGTGAAAGAGCATCATAAATTATAATATAAGAACTTTGAATTTTTCAGGGTTAAAAAAAAAAGTAGTCTATGTCCTATTCCTAGGTATAAGCTATCACAATTTCAACTTTCAGCCAAATTGGTTCAGCCGTTTGGCCGTGAAAGAACCGCAAACATCCAAACTTACAAACTTACAAACTTTCACATTTATAATATTAGTAAGAATAAGATAAGATAAGATAATACTTGTAATTCAGAGCTAATAATTATAATCTATAAAAAATGCAGATATGAAATATGGACTCATTAGACCATACATTTTGGTAAAGGTTTTTCTTAACAAATCTTAGTTTCATCTATAAAGTATTTCTTTGGTATCAAAGAAGCTAAATTACCTAGACATTTCGATTTTATATATTTATGGAATAAGCACATACACAATCTCTTTTCCTCCGAAACATTAGGTACGTCTCAGGCAAAGTACCCTTAATGGATTTCGTGTAGGTGAAATAAGCACGTCGGTAACTGAACAAAGAATATATATATGTCGCTCTTAATAAATATTCTACCTAATGTACTTTAAAATGTTTGATACTGAAACTTAGACATAGACAAGAATAGCTTAGGACCGAGGGTGCCTTACGTTGACGTCTCTTTGTCAAAGAAGAAGTGAAGAAGAAATTCAAAGGCGTATGTTTTGTAGTGCTTGACTAACGGCGATGACCTATCCATCTGTCACGTTGGCACTTAAAATATATCTCCGGTGGAAAGTGGATATGTGGGTAATACCTACACACCTCTGCCTACCCCTTCGGGGATCCTTGTGGCAAGGCGTGATGATATTATTAATCTGTTATATTCATATCATATTTGAACCAGCATCTATTAGGTATATGACCGCAGGTAGTAACCGAAACTCCGAATCAATTACAAAAGTAATACAAATTGAGAAATTAATCATCGGGATATTGCGAAACAATACATCGACTTTTAATTAAAAAAACTTGGTTTAAAAGTTCAAATAACTCAAGACTTTACATGACTTCCTTTAAGAAATCTTTTTCAAACAGACACAATTAATTGTTGCTCTGTTAAAGTTGAAAAATACTTATACACAAACTTTCACAGTTGAACTTTGGTTATGTTAGGCACAAGGCTTTATAAATTTAATACAATGACAGTTATTATTATTATACATATACGATTAAACATACTTTCTTATATATATCATCACGCCGACTCCCTAACCCGCTGTAGGCAAAGAGAGTGTTTTTATTTTTTTTTTTTTTTTTTTTGTATTGTCTCTCGTAGCGTGAGTTCCGGGAACTTTTGCTACTTAACCGGTCAATGGCGAGACCTAGGCCTCCAGCCAGGCACTTTATTTCTAAGCAACACAGCTAAGGGCACCCCCTGTGGGGTTCGAACCTCGGCTTAGGGCGTTGCTGGATCGCGAGCAAGGGAGCTGGACTGGACTGGTAATTTTATTTAAATATTATTTGGGGGCGGGATTTGCGCGTCTGGCTCGGCGCGGGCCGGCGTTTGCGGCGGGGTCGGGGGGGAACATTACGGCTTATTCGCGTCGAGCCTCGCCGGCGAGGACGGAACAGTGGTCGGTTTTGTGTAGTGTTGGTATGTTTTTGTCGGGCGTCCTGGAGGACTGTTATGTCGTCATCCGGTTCGATGACGGCATGTTTTGGACGCCTTATCTTCGAGATAAGGGAAGGAGTGTATCCGGCGGCCGATACGACGAGGGGGTTGGGGTGGTTTACAGCAGAATCGAAATGACGTTTGGACAGTTTTTTCAAAAACTGTTTTATAGTTGGGACTTTGAGGTCAACGTGGAGTTGACTATTACGCATGTACCACGGGGCACCTGTGGCTCCGGAGAAACCGGCTTTGGAGCACTTGCAGGGGGTTGAGTGTTGACTTGCTAGTGTGTGCGAACACTACACCTGCAATCCAATCATGACATATCATGATTGGTCGAATGCACGTCGTGTAAATCCTCACCTTGGATTTCAATGAGAGTTTACTTCGTGCATTCAACATGCTGTGAAGTCTACCGAGCGCGAAGGCAGCTCGCGCGCGTACCGCCTTTACGTGGTGACGGAAAGAAAGGCGTTGATCGAGGATCACACCCAGGTATTTGGCTTTTTCTTCCCATGGAATGGGTTTGCTGAAGAGGGTGATGGGGGCTACCCGTGGGCGTTCGAGGCCTTTCCAGAATAGAATGGCTGCGCTTTTGGTGGGGTTCACTTCAATTCTCCATTTCCGGAACCACCGCCCCAGGGCTGTGACCGCGGATTGGAGGTTGTCGTGAATTCCCTCGGGAGTTTTACCTTTGTAGTAGATAGCCGTATCATCGGCGAATAGAGCGCTTTTAACTCGTCTGTGGAGGGGAATGTCGCTGGTATAAAGCGTGAATAGGAGTGGCGAGAGCACAGAGCCTTGCGGGACTCCTGCTCGTATGTGGTGGGGGGAAGAGAGTGTGCCCTCGACTCTGTAGCGGAAGGAGCGGTTCGACAAAAAGTCCCGTACTATGCGTACTAGACGGTCCGGCACGCCCAACTGGTACAGCTTGTATATTAAGCCGTTGTGCCAGACCTTGTCGAATGCCTTCGCCACGTCGAAGAGGAGCATACCCGCGGTAAAACCGAATTGGAAGCCGCTACTGACGTCTTCCACTATACGGTGGACTTGTTGGACACAGGAGTGTTTGGTTCGAAAACCGAACTGTTGGTCAGGTATGACTTTCTTAGAGTCTGCAAAACTCCTTAATCTATTGTAGATAAGTCTCTCGTAAATCTTGCCAAGGACGTTGAGGAGACTGATGGGGCGATAACTGGAGGCTTCGGTCTTGGGTTTCCCTGGCTTGGGAATAACTATAACCGTTGCACTTTTCCAGGATTGGGGGAAAAAGTTGTTGCTCAGTGCTGCATTGAAGATGGCAGTGAGCAAAACTATGAGATAAGGGGAGAAGAGTTTGATAACTCTGTTAGCGATCCCGTCGGGACCTGGGGCTTTCCTGGGGTGAAGATCCTTGATCACTTTCCGGACTTCGTCCACCGTGATTGGGGCGATAGGGTGGTCTGGGTGTTCGGAGGGCGGGTGGGATAGTTTGCTTTCGACCTCGGCGTCCACCTTCTTGAGGTGGCGCTGATCTACTGGCAAGGTGCTGGGCGTACATTGAGCCTCGAGACTGTCGGCCAGGCACTCGGACTTCGCGTCGTCGTCAAAGGCGGGCCCTTGATTTGGACGAGTGAGTGGAGGCATGGACGAGATTTTGTCTGATTTAAGTTTCCGTTGGAGATGCCAAAAGGCCAAGTGACTCGGTTCAAGTTCCCCTAGGAACTTGTTCCAGCGAGCGTCTCGCAGGTCTTTCATGCGGTATCTCAGCTTGCGCTGGAGTGATCTCAGAAAGGTGCGGTTCGCTTCAGTCGGGTGAGCTCTATGCGCTCGGAGGGCGGCGTTCTTTTCCGTCACCAGTTCACGCACGTCATCGGGAAGTTTCCAGCGATGGTCTTCCATCACCGGAACTTGTCGTGAACAGGAGTCCACGGCTGACTGTACATGAGCTGTGAGGGAATCGACCGCCTTTTGAGTGTCGGCTGCCGACTCTATGAGGGGCGGGATACTATCTAAGTGAACAGATGAAGAGGACTTGAGGAGTTCCTCCAGTTTTCTCCAGTCTGTTATCTTTTTCTGAGGCGAGGGCTGACCTGAGTCCGGGGGCCTAATCGGGGGGAGAGCGCTAAGGTCACAGGTCGGTGGTCGGAATCTAATTCGTCGTGCGACCTCAACGAGTGCAAACGAAGGTTTACATTCTTGAGGATCGCACTGTCTAGTACGTCCGGTCGGTGGTTGATATTCTCGGGGTAGTGGGTGGGGTGCATAGGCGCAATGACGTCGAATTGGAGGAGCCCGCTGAGGTCCTCCAATTGGCGTCCTCTGTTATTTCGTGAGTGGCTATTCCAAGCATCGCTCTTGGCATTCAGGTCACCCGCGATAATAACCGAGCTACTAAGGTTGATGAGGGCTTTGATATCCGCTTTGATATCGGCCGTCGAGTTAACTGGGGAACAGTACGCAGAGACTATCGTGATCGGCTGATGGCCGGTCATTCCTAATCGACAGATTGAGGTCTCAATGTGGGAGAGGGTTGGCGGTTGGATCGGTATACAGTGCAGGGACCTCTTGTAATAGATCAAAGTACCACCGAGGGCGGATCGAGATCTATCATTGCGAACTACGCAGTAGTTTGCAATTCCAGGGTCTCGGTGTGATGGTTTCAAGAAGGTTTCCTGCACTAAGAAAACGTCGATATTGTTGTCGCGGAGGAACGCGGCGATCTCTTCCTTTTGGCTGTGAATGCCGTTGGCATTAAAGTAGCCAATTGAAAGTGATCGGGGTTTGATTCTGCTGTTTACGTTTGAGTCCATTATTGGTTAGACGAGAAGGTAGCCAGGGACTCTGATACATCGGCGTAGTCGCCGAGCACCTTGAGGAGGGCCAGAGGGTCCTTCCGGACGGCCCTGAGGCTTCGTGCCATCTCGTTAACCCGTGAGAGGTTGACGGTGGAGAAAAGATCCGCCAGGAATGCCATGTTGGCGGAGGTGTCAGAGGGGGAGGAAGTGGGCTGGACCGCCTGGGGTCTACGAGGGGGATAAGCAGCCTGGGGCTGGGGCTGTTGAGGTTTGGTGGTGGTGAGCGACTGCAGAGGTGTAATCTGCGGGCTCGGGGCCGCTGAGGGGACCGGGGGAGACGCTTGTGGGAGGGGTGGAAAGTCCCTTGGAGGGAGGGCCCTCCACGGGGAAGGTCGAGGTGGGGCGGGTTGCGCGGGGGGGGCGTTACGCCATTCGCGGGCCGCCGCCCTCTTGACTACGACCGGTCTGGGCTTGGGGGCTTTGGGACAGCCCCTGTAATTGGCCGGGTGGCCCTCCTGGCGGCAAAGCACGCAACGAGGGGGCGAGTCGGCGAGTGTGCGGTCCTTAGGGCGCGAGCAGTCGCTCGTCCCATGATCACCCAGGCACTTGACGCACCTGGGTTTCGCGTTGCAGTTACGCGAAGCGTGCCCGTATAGTTGGCAGGTGTGACACTGCCCTATAGGGCCGCCCTTGTGGGGAGTTTCAACCCTTATGCCAGACAGGTGGCATAGGGTTTTAATCTTAAAGACGGCTTTGCCGTCGGGGGAGTTCTCGCAGATGGCGAGAACCATGTTAAATGCCTCTCCGGCATTTTGTCGGTGCATGCGGTGCACCTCCTTCACCGCGACATTCTGAGCCTTCAGATCATCTTTGATCGACTCGGTATCGATTTAGCGTGGGACGCCGCGGATGACGACCCGGAGTAAACGGTCCTCCGGCAGGTCATAAGTGTGGTATTCCACACTTCTGGCCTGCAGGAGCTTGGTGAAGGCTCTGAATTCGGTCGAATTCGGGAGGTGCACCTTAATGCCTTCGGCTGTGGCCGTAGCACGAGTGAAGTTGATTTTGTTGGTTTTGCACCAACCGGAGATTTCCGTCCACTTGGACTTAGTGTGGACGAAAACGGGGGGACAGGAGCGCTCCTTCGTCGAGGAGGGCCGCGTGGGACGCGGGACGGGGGAGAGCCGGCTAGCCTGAGTGGCTTCGGCTTCCGGAGAGGCGATGGGACCGGGGGAAGGGGGTGCCGGGGAGGGGGCTGCCGGGGAGGACTGTGCGGAGGGCACGGGTACGGTTTTGGGGGCTTTAGTCGGGGGGGAAGGTGAGGTTGAGGCCTCCTTCTTTTTGCGCTTCTTGGAGCCCGTGACGGGCGTGAATTCGTCCGAGGAACCCTCGGACGACTCAGATTGAAGTGACTCCATTTCGGAGTCTACGATAACAGAGTCGGGGGACAGGGGCCTTGAGCCTTGTTGGCCTCATTGGTGACGTCAATGATAGCGCTCTTGTCGAGCACTGCTGTTGCGTCGGCAGTGGAAGTACCCGCGATTACGTCGCGGGTGAATTCGTCAAATTGACGTCGGAGGGTGGGCACGGCTTCTAAGAGCCGCGCGAGAAATGCCACGCAGGCTTGGGGGTCCATACTTATGGACATGACGTTGGGCGAGGGGAAACGTGTTTCGGGGCGCGGTCGCCCAGGGGAAGAAACACGCAAAGAAACCCCTGGTGACTTTAACGTTAGGAGACCGATCCCCGGGGGGTTGACCCGGGGGTGTGTACTGAACCCTCCCTGTCGGGTGTAGACAGGGAGGTGAGTGTGCCTATGGTGTGAGCCCTAAGCTTGTATTCCCGCTGCCAGTCTTATTGTGCAGCGGGTTCCTGACTGTTCCGGTGTAGAGGGCACTAGTCCGTGGACAGTGCCCAAACTAACACCGGAGGATAGGAGGTAAGGGATAGGAAGGGTGGGCGGTGGGTGATAACCAGGCGCGACTAGGGTAGACCCCAAGGCCGGTGAACCTGGTCCCGTCCGTTTGTAGCCTTACCCTGAAGGGGCAAGGCTAAGAGCGCAACGGGGCAGCGCCCCACTCGGTTCGTTGGCACCGTTTGGTTTCCACCGAATGACCACGAAACTGTGGATTTTCCCAGAAGGGGACAAATATTATTGTCGAGAAACAAAAATTGTGATTGTTGTTGCCTTGAAAAAGGCGACCAACAATCACCACGTGCGGCTACCGCGTGGCGATTTGCGTAGCGGCGGGTGTGGCTTCTGCCGGTCGTAGCGGGCGCAGAGCGCGGGAGCGGTGGGAGCACACGTCTGCTCGGTACGGCGGCCGGAGCGGGAGCAAAGAGAGTGGGGCGCCACTTCTTCGTTGTAGTTCCGCGTCCAGCCGGTATACCTATACCTAGGATGCCTGTCCATTCGAACGCTGAAACCACGACCTAGTTAACCGACCTGACACAGATTTTTGACCTATAAAACACAAGAACTTTTCCAACTAGCCTGGGTCACCGACTACTTTGCATAATTTCACTGCAAAGCATATAGATAACTAATATTTGATTATGAATGAAGAAGTCATGATAATTACGTATTACTATTTATATCCATCTTCTCTTAAACATAAAAATCAATATACAAAATCGTATGGCAAAACCGATTTTTATTAAATTTGATGTGTATTTGCATGGATACCTGGATGGTTCAGATTCAAAATTTGGACCGACAGGTAGCTCTTCGTCCGATTTTTTATATTGTATATTTACCCGAATGACGATGGGTAGGGACAGCTGGTTTTAATATTAAAAAATATTTTGTCTTTAAATAAAAAATCCGAAAGCACTTGATTACATTCACTCTAGGAAATTACACACACATATCCTATGCAGAGAGAGGGGTAGGATATTCACAGGTAGAGAGAAGAGCAACAATCGCCAGCTGTTTTTATCACTTACAGATCTTTCGTTAAACTCATATTCACCACTCTCTTCGTATAAGTTCGTCGATTTCGAGTATACTCTTAAAAGTAAGTCGAACTATAAACACACAAAACACAAACGGGTATAGAAATTTATTACTTATCTGATAGAAAAACTAATTTCCTCTTTGAATGACGTAACCCGCACTTCAGTTAACTACCACTGAAAACAACATATCCCCAGATAAGATACGCTAACACACTTATACTAGGTATACAAACATAATTATGGATATTAATGTTATATAATTTGACGCATATATACCCTATACTCTCTGCTTACCCCGTTAGGGACTTGGCGTGATTATGTGTATGTATGTATGTATAATTTGACGCATACAAACTTGTGTGAAGTCATTGAGACCTACATTGTGACAACGTGACAGATTGCGACAGACTCGCTGTCTATCACGTTGTCACAATTTGACGCATACAGGCTTGTATGAAGTCATTGTGACATAGCGAGTCTGTCGCAATCTGTCACGTTGTCACAATGTAGGTTTTATGGGCATATTACAACTCTGGTTTCCCCTCTTACCAGTGGACTTTTATGCAAAGGCGTAAAAGTGTATAAAAATATGCTATACACGTGTCATACCTTAGAATGAGCAATATGATATTTTTATTACGGCTTAAATCAATAAAAATATACCTAACGTCAATTCATTGAAATATTTATTTTTCTGCGCACGCGCTCCTAATGTATTAGGAGATTAATAGATACTGTTGGTTGTATTCAGTTCTTGTTCCAGCAGTCCCGGGGACTCCATCGTTTCAATCGAAAAGTAAGAAACTTATAACAAAGATAGAGTGGTATTTGCAGTTCAATTATACAACATTGTAAGTTGACCAGAGCTTCTCCAGTAATATCTAGTAATGCAACTACCAGTCAAAGGTATCTTCGTGATATATTGAGGGCTACGACGTCGTGCAGGCGCCAGTCGGTCGTCGACCTCGTGTTTGTTGAGACTTCCGTTCCCGAATCTGACGATGCACTTTTGGATGCGGTGAATGCACGCCCCTAGTCCCCTACCCCGCGAGGCCAGAGGCCTAAAGCTATTGATAACCACTTCCGTAATGTTATCACATAACTCGAGAATATATGTATACCCAAATATGTGATTTCAATCGAGGGTTCAAACACACGATAAAAAATACAAAATTGAAATGCGCTTACGCTATTAATTACGTTATGCTAAGTCAACTGTGTTAGCTGACGTATTGGGCTTCGGCGGCAATGGGCTTAGAAATGAAATTTCCTAATTATTAAACGGCTCACAATTTTAAGCATGGGTGCTTACTTTCCTGAAATAGTATACAATAAACCCTTGAAACATCACAAACTTTTAATGTGCTCTGGAAATAGCATTTGAAGTTAGAGCGTCTATTAATAAACACAGGCGTCATAGAAACTTAGTTGTACAACTATAATTGTACAGCCTCTATTCCGAATGAATGGTTTAAATTTAGGCACCCTTCTACCATATACAATCTGTGATGAAGAGATGAATGTCACGTGACTAAAAGGGGAAAATATGAGACTGTATAAAGGGCTGGCAAGTTCCGTTGACTGTTCTAGTAAAGCGTTGATTCACAGTATTACGTTATCTATCGATTCTGATGAAGGCATCACGACCGGAGTAACGAGAAAAGGTCTTTTAATCATCATTGCGTGGGCGTTATCAAAGATTGATATAAACAACATTTCAATTTATCTAAAGAAAATAATGTATCAAGTTCAGAACAATATAGAGCTCAAGGCATATAAGTCTCACCAGTAGCCTGAGAGACTAACTCTATAGCAAACGAGGGATAATGACTATAACGGCTAGACTGTACGAAAGTTTCCAATTAGATATCCAACCCACGGCCTGCAGCTCGATAAGTGCCTTCCCGCTGCGTATTGCAAATACTCATAGAGGCTTTAAATATCTATTTACTCATACTGCACATTACGGAAGATATTTCCGTTTCTCATAATAATGAAAAAGATATTCCAATATAGATTTCAAGCAAGTATACAGTATGAATAAAAACGGTGTCACAGTTTGGTAAGATGAATAATCTGCGGACAGGATCGATAGCGGAGCGGAGTAGCGCGGGTTAGGGCGTGGGGCTGTAGCGCAGGATGGGGCCTCGACCGGGGTGGTAGCGGGGAGTTTTCAGGGGGAGATGTTTCATTGAGAACGTGTAGGCGGCGAGCGTGGGCGAGCGCCTTATAAAGCCAGTCGGCCCACCCTCCTACGTAGTCGTGCCCTGATCGTGCCCGAGCTTACATTCAACTGTGTAAAATGTGCAACATGCAGCTCTCAAGCTTAAGGTAGGTCTGCTTTCACAATCCGCATACAGTTCCTTTTCATTCTTCAAATTGATACATTTATTTTGTGGTTAAATTATGTTCATAAAGATAATATGAGTATTTTACAACCAGCAGTAATACATTTTTAATTGACTCTATATAACGAAATACTGTGAATAGAATCACATTTCCAAAAATGTTTTTCTTTCTTTCGTAGGCTTTTGACAACAGTCTTGCTTGGCTACTTGGTAGCACAAGTGAAGGCTTATCCAATGCAGACATGGCCTATGTATCCGCCAGCGCCTAGAGAGTACCAAGACGACGAATACTATTATACACCTAAGGTACAGTACTACTACGACGCCCCATCTATCACCGTACCTGAAGTGCACGGTCAAGTTCCTTACTCATACTATTATGATCCCTACGGACACTTCGCAGCCAACGAGGCACCAAAGAGGCAAGAAGAAAGGCTATCTGCCCTACCAATCGGCCAGGAGACGTGGTTCGAGAGCGATACCACCCCTCGCTGGCGACCAAGCGAAGTAGATGACGTCAGTGCAGCATTCCTCGACAATTTGATTCTTACACAAATGGCCCAAGACGCTCAGCGTCGGCGTGAGAATACCCGTGCAGCCTTCCCGCCTGTTGATTACGAAGAACGGGACGCAGAGGACGAAGATGTTAGAGAGCTAAAAGCTTTAGCCGGAAAACCTCTGTACCACGTACCAAAGACAGTACCTCAGTTTGAAGATGATGATGATGATTATGCATCGGACGATGGCTTTATTAACTGGAACGGTAACAAACGGAGTATCACTACCGCAGCGCCGGAGGCCAGCTCAGAGATTCCTAGGGCGGGTGACAAAGAGGTTGTCATGCCCAGACCGGCTCCACCATCGCATCATCACAATAATCAAATCAAAAGAAATAACTTCTATGAGAAAATTGCTCCGATACTACGTCAACTTGCAGCCAAATCCAGCGTCACTTCTGATCAGGTAAGGATTTAATATTAAATAAATAAAAGTGCAATAAAATAATAATTCATAACAGTCATTACATGAATTAGATTTTCCGTTGTTGTGCAATGCCCTGAAAAGCGTGGAAAGCCCGAAATCTAAAAATAGCCGGGGGTGGCGGGTGACAGCTCGGAGGCCGGGTCAATCGACGCGAGGGAGCGCAACTACTAATGCCACTTCGAAGGCGGCTTTGTGCTAGCTTAACGCTAACTTTTCTGCTCCAATTATCATTTAGAGAAGTAAGTTTTTTTTATTGAATGCAGCTTAACTTATTTGAGTCGTTCTTGTCAACAGGAACCAGTACACGGGCGTAGAATTGAGAAGCGATTCATTGCCGATGATTCTGACTTAGTGGTTGAACTTCGAGGACTCAAGCATCGCATTGCAACTTAAGCTGATGTTATCTGATTTTCGCCAACAACCCATGAGACTGAGTATTATGTAGATTTAATAGATATGCAAAGGCGACACCAATAAAGGTTGCGCAACGGGTAACCAAAATGTAAAAAAAAACTTGTCATACATTGTCTCAATATTTCTATTTATGCAATTAGAAAGTCCAAATCAATTATTCTATGTGTCAATGAATTCAAAACGAGATCCTAGAAATTCTGAATAAGTGGATACCGTCAGTGTAGTATAACTTAGCGATAGATGTAAACTTTAAAGGCGAGATACAGATACTGATGTAAAAGAGCGTACAAAACGTGACTATAATCTCCATTATCGAATTGCTGAAATGCATAATAGTTAAAATGATTTTTTTAAAGAGTTGCTCCCTTCGATTGGCAGCTATTATATCGCACCACTGTGTGCAACTGTAAATATTTAGATGTACTACTGATTGTCTAAGACTTCATTATTTAGATAGATTCAATGCATTTGAAAATAAATAATTAGAACGAATACATTGTTAATTGTCTAAATAAATTTGGACAAAACTCTTTCTTGTGTGAATAAGAAAGAATAGTATAATGACGAACATCAGATCAGGTCAGAATAGGCTTTCACGACTGTCAACTTCTCTCAAGGAAATTAACGTATTGCAATTAAAGCTACCATTCCATAACTGCTCTAAATACGAGAAAATATTTGATATTTGAAGTCATAAAAAAGATCTTACTATCAATAAGAGAATCTTACTGAGCATTTTTACTTCGCAAAGTTTTTCTACTTAGTCAGGTGCTAACTTTTTATATTTTACATAATACGGTCTAAGCTGACAATACCACAGAAAATACGTTTTGCAAAGCAAAAACACAATATATACCTATTTATCTGTAAGATTTTAAAGCGATTCTCTTGGAAAGCGGAGGATTGGGTGATATTTTTAGCTTTACAGCTTCTAATGATGCGAGTCTATGAGACCGCTACCAAATTTATAATAAAATTAGCATTTGCCTTGTTATCTATCCCAAGCCGTCAAGACATTTAATCATCTCTTAACCTCGTGATTTCAACATAGTATATTTTCACTCAAAATTATATAAGATGTATAGATAAAGATATATTGCAAAAAAAGTACATATCTGTTATAATAATGTCACAATCATCCCAACGATTGTTGGTACAATAATGTACCAGTCAGATTCAATTAGTTTTAGAAGGTATTAATTAGTGTGACCTGTAAAGTATTACTAGTTGATGTTAGTATTTATTAATAACATATACAATAACAATTATAAAGGTCTGTCTACAATGTTACTTCATAATATCTGTGTAATTATTTCATTATAGTTAGTCCTGAGAAATTATAACGTAATGTCCACGTCTCTATCCAAACTTGGATCTGTTTCCCAAATTTGCTCACAATCAATTGTTTCATACGTAACTATGTATACAGTACATACTATTATTATCTGTATACCTACTTTGTATAGAAAATGTCGTTGTATTTTGAATAGATAGGTATTTTTTTAAGTATTGCCTACTTGTAAATAAAAAATGAACCTAAGGATGCTAATCCGGAACTAACGAGCTATGACGAAATTGTATCAATATACTTACTTACCTGAAAAGGAAATTAAATCATTGCATGAAAATAAATTCAATAATCTTTTATTTGTACTAATTTCTTAAATTTTAACATCATTTAATAAATCATTTTAATCAATACATGTATCTGCCGCGTCAAAATAAAAAAAAAGTTTTCTTACCAATGATCTGCTATTTTCATCGTTATTCGAGAGTGCTTATATACGACAAATACAAACTATCTCCCCCAAACCAGTCCCCAGACAGATCAACAAAATATACTTCCATTATTACATACTGTGCGGTAGACCCGTCATTTTTATATCACTATGGTAGTTTGAGGTTCACCTGATTTTAAGCTGTCGCTGCATCTTATGGACGCTTAGAACATTCCTCGTAACAAATTGCTTGGACTTGCAATGCCAGGGTTATCACTCGCGCGATACCTACCTGCAGGAATATTTTCACACCCTTCTTGTTAGAGAGCTTATAAAATATGAAAGACGCATGTCCGCGTGCCTATTATTTTTGCCTTGTATATTATCGGGTTTGGTCGTGGAGCGTGAATGCAGTTTATGCGTGTATGCAGTTTGAATTAAAACTAGTAACTAGGCCCAATACGAAAACTCAGGAGTAACCGGATTTGATTTTCCCTAAAAGTTTTTGATTAGGTTGGCAAAACCTTTGCCGTAGATGTGATATATATTCAACTTGCCAAGCATCTCGTTACTAAATATACTCACATACAGTTGCTCTATCTATATAAATAAAAAAAATCACCATCTAAAATATGTTTCTTATTCCTTATAACTTAGGTTTGTTATAATCGCTAGAAGGTACTTTTCAGAACTCAGTATAGCAGTTTGTATAAATGTATAATTAATATTTTAAATAAAGGAGCAAATTATGTTTGCGCTAATCTCAGGAACAGAAGAAACAAAATCCTAAACTAGGAACTACTAGGTAGTCCAAAAAAAAAATTAAATTATAAAATTAAGGAGGGAAATTTGGCTGTATATTTGTGTTACTACTGAAAGCGGGATAATGGAGCGGTTAATCAGACATGCTTGCTTAATCAAATATGCACTAATCTAGAAGATCGAATCAGAAACGACGTGATCCGTAGGAGGACCAGAGTTGCCGACATGTCCATAGGCAAACTAAAGTGGCAATGGGCAGGCAGATCACATAGTGCAAAGATTGGATGGCCGATGTGGCAAATAGATTTTAGACTGGACACCACGAGCTGGCAAGCGGAGTTTGGGACGTTCATCTACCAGATGGACCGAAGACTTGGTGACAATCGCTGGGCCTCGTTGGATGCAGGTGGCAACGGACTGGTCATCAGTAGACAAAGATGAATATTAGAATTTTACTCTGGTGGAGCTACAAGGTACAGCTTGTAAAAATGATAAATATTTTGAAGGAATTATCAAAAGAGCGTTTTTAAACACAAAAAAGTGCTTAGGTCGTGTTGAACGAGATAAAGTTTTAGCTTATATATTTTTTTATTAATATAGCAGTCTATTATTTAGACAGGATGATCATAGTTTAGATATATCTACAATAAGCTTGATTATTCGAGAACATTCGTTTGCAATACAACTGAGTTGCTACGTAAGGTTGCCCTCTGACCTTTTCTCACTTAGCCGCCCACGTTCTGTATATTTCAGCCAAGTCTCCAATGTTCTAGTTGTGTATCATTTTATAGCATAGCTCTATAAAATCAATAATGATCAAATCAGTTTTAATTGTTTTCTCATTGACATCTCTTGTCTACCTACCTGTATATTAGATAAATTATAGTATATAGTTTAAATTTATATGATTTACTTTATTGTATAGCTTTTTCTCTTATTATATAGATGTCTATAATTAATGTATATCTTCTATATACATATATCCTCACGCCTTCCCACCAGGGTCCCCGAAGGGGTAGGCAGAGGTGTATAGGTAATACCCACACACCCACTTTCCGCCAGAGGTATATTAGGTGCCAACGTGACAGATGGCGAGTCCATCGCCGCTACTCCAGCACGACTATACATACGCCTTTGAATTTCTTCTCAGACTGCAGATATGCAGGTTTCTATATACATATATAAAAATTAATGTTTATCTGTAGGGTCCTTTATAGAATAGTAAACGGCTGGACCAAAATGTAAATGAAATTTTCTGTGTTTCTTCACAATTTGACCCGGTAGGTGGCGCTGCGTGTTTCAGAAGCTTTTATTCTTTCACCCAATCAAAGTTGGGCGGGACAGCTAGTATTATATCATTTCCTTTTTTTATTAATTCTTCGAAATTATATTTTCATATTTTAAATTATGTTATATTGTTAATATTATATCGGCTTATGCAATAAATCTTCAAACAAAATATATATCGAATAAAAGATAACTTAATTGATCTAACTATATAAGAACCTACATAATATTTAGTTCTAGAGATGACTATAAAAGTACTAGAGACGTAGGTATCAACTACACGTACACGTAGTCGTAGTTGTATACCTACCTAAAATGTATGAAACTTTTGATGGATTTTTACCCTGCATCTTAAACTTATTAACAAAGATTTTGGTCATTCATCTTCAGTTTCTCTATTGTCTATTGATTTGATTTATGGTTTTATAAATAACCGAAGGCTACGATATTGATCTTTAACGGCTCACATCAAGACAAAAATTGACCTTTATTTGCCATTAATAATAATTAAAAAGCTTATAATTATGATGCAAAAATATTCTTAATTGTAAAAGTTTGATGATGTGATTTCATAACTTTCTCTACTGTAGTTGATAAAGCAGTGGAAAGTCAAACAAAAACCATTTGTGTACGCTGTCACTACTCACAAGCAAGTGTCAAACCAATGAAGAACAAAACAAACTTTATACGTTCATATTAATTTATTAGAATTATTTTATTCTATTAAAATATAAGTTATCGAATTAAACACTGCCTAACCTAACATTACAGGACCTATGTAGAAAACAGAATAAATGATAAGAAAAGAGTGTCTAGCCGGTGTTACAAATACCGTTACTTAATTCCACGTCAGAGCTCAGAAGAAAAGCAGATTTTGAATTAAAAAGCTTCACGATGCGACGCGCTAAGGGATACCAGGATTTGGATGATAGCGCTGTGGGTCCTAGGGTTCTTGCACCGCAAATGCCACCACCTCAAGAAATAGAAATGGCTTCTGTATCCGTAGTTCCTGATGGTAAGCTACGAACTTTTTTGCTTTTATTAACTATACATTTTAAAACTATGATCTCCAAGAGTTCTAATTCAGATTTGTTTTAATATAAATCAATTACTAATAACGAATTCGTAAAAGAACTGTTAAGCCTTGGCCTGTGGTAGTATAAGGTGCTAAAATTGTTGCTAAAATAGTATAGCAACTATTTGAGGACCCACCTTATAATATTATGTTTGCTTCTATCATCATGAAAGTAACAAAAATGCACTCCAATATGTCATAGCTTTTATCTTATACTTACTTTAGAGTGATACATATTGAGTCATTTAATTTGTGAATAAATTAACACTATTCTTTTAGATACATTTACAGTAACACAAGCAGTAAATGCACTGGGATTCGGGTGGTTCCAAGTGAAACTTTCCTTGTGTACTGGCCTGTGCTGGATGGCTGACTCAATGGAGATGACGATACTCAGTATTCTGTCACCAGCTTTACATTGCGAGTGGAATATAACCAAGTATGAATGTATTTCATGAAATAATATATAATAATGCTACTGCTAATTTATGAAGTCATATGATTAATGTAAT